>JAXQQM020090734.1:0-37681 GCA_034641835.2 Pinus albicaulis
GATAATAAAATAGAAATATCTAAATTTTTTTCCTTGGAGTACAGGTTAAGTAGGGGAGCACCAGAAATAAAAAATGCATCATTCATTTGGCTGAGTATGATGAAAGCCAAAACCCGAATTTGTGATAACCTAAGGTGGGAGGTAGGTAGGGGAAATAGAATCTCCTTACGGTTGGATGCCATTAAATGAATATGTGTTTCCAATCCTACAAATTTTCTAGGACTCCAGTATCCAGTCTCTGGCTCACATTGGGAGTAAATTATCATTGACCTTCTCCTCTTTTTACTTGGCTCACTCTGGTTTCTCTTGAAGCTGAATGGGAGAGATTGCGATATAATCTAGGCTATGCAGGGATCCTACTAGCTGTTGAGTAGGTAAATCCACTCTGCGGATAGAGGTGATCCCTCTAGCCCTAGGGTGGGTCTAGCAACAGGGGAACATGCTGGAATTTCAGACTCCTAGCTTATAAATGAAAAGAGAGATGGGATAGATGACCTACCTTGGTCCAACGCTCTTGTCGTAGCTTGCAGCAGCACTCCTCTGATATTTGTCTTCACACGACGTGGTTCTTCAATGATGATAACTGTGTGCCTGCACAAGGATCAAGTGAATGATGAAAACATACAAAAACATACTTTCATTTACATCTATTCGATTGGTCAAGGAGAATCAAACATTTTTCATATGATTAAACACAAAATTGGAACCAAAAAACCAGTCATGTATTAATAATAGAGAAAAGAAGTTTACAACCTTAATGCCTTGACGTTGCAGCCTCCCTTAACGGGTTCAGTCAGACACGTCTCAAGCATTCATCGGGGACCAGACTTGGTGAGGCAATGAGCCTAAGGACTATAGTAAGGACTGTTGAGCTAGTTGAAACAATGTGAGAAGGAAGTATTTATAGGAGAGGAAGGAGTGGTTTGGGATCCCTCATAAGGTGGAAGAGAGGTATTATCCCTTTGGGGAGTTGCACAATTGTAGGAATCAAGAAGCCAAAGGGAGGATTTCGACGTTATTCAGTCGAACAAAGCACTGAAGCATCAATAATAATCAGACCATTCACATGATTCTTGTGGCTTAAATACTACTGATGTGTTTCTTTTGTTATTTTGTTTCGTTGTTATCTTTCATTGTAATAATCTGAATTCTAATTGTAAAGAAGAAAGCATGATGAATATGATTTACTGTTGATTACCTTATTCTCAGCTGTGTTTACAATCATAATGTTTTCCACTAAAAAACAAACTAAAGAATTCTTAATTTCTCTTTAGTTCTACTGAATATTTTCATATTTATGTCATAATCCATTTATAAATTCTAAAAGATCCAGTAATATTCCTAGCTTGCCTTGTGTTTACTCCGTGAAAAGTTGATGCAACCATCCATTTATATTTTTACTCCATTTTCCAACAGACATTAATCCATTGAATAAAATCAATTTTCCAAACAAAACTCAAAACCAAAGTACAATCATAACTAGCCTAAAAACTTATCCAAACAAAGTTAAATCTTATAGAGAGAGCCCTCCCTGAAACTGGCATGGCTAGATCCCAGTTCCAAAGTTGGTTTGATGTTGGCCTATGTGATTAGTTCTCACAATCTCTAGAAAATTATAGAACGCTAACACATCACATACTCTTTAAGAGAAAATTCTAAGGTTCAAGCAGTGGAAGATCACATCGAGCATCAAAAACAAGTTCTCCAGCTATTAAAAGGATAACCTAAATTTGGCACAAAATCGAATGAAACAACATGCAAATCAACATCGTAGCGAGATAAGTTTTTATGTAGGAGACTGGGTATTTTTACGGCTACAACCATACAAAAAAATGACCCTCAAGAAAGCTAAGAAGGATAATAAATTATCGCCAAAGTACTATGGTCCTTACAAGAGGTTGCAAAAGATTGGTACTATGGCATACAAATTGGAGCTTCTTGCTTCTTTGCGAGTGCATCCAGTTTTCCATGTTTCATGTTTAAAGAAGGTTATAGGTGACAAACTTCGAGTTCAAACACTATTGCTAGAACTTGATGAGGAAGGAAACAATAACTCAACAACTACGAAATCGATCAATTTCAGAGTATCTCATCAAGTGGAAGAACTTACCCATTGAAGATTCTACATGGGAGGATGATAATTTTATATAGAAACATCTAGAGCTACTCAAGCGTTGAGGACAACACTTTTTTGAAGGAGAGGGGCATGTTAGGTCCCTATATTACTTGTGTAGTCCCTTATTGTTGTTAGTTTAGCCCGCTAATTTTTATTGTTGTACCCCTGTAACCCCCATATTGTTGTTATTGTTCCCTTACATTATTATTGTTAGGTCATCTAGGGTTATATTGTGACCCCATGGACTCCTACATATAGAAGGAGGTTTTGTCATTTGTATCATCCAAAAATTCTTCATTTACGTAATGTAAAGGAGGTTTCCCCCTTGAAGTGGCTTATTTATAAGGCATTGATCTCTCTTTTCTTCGATTTTTGGAGCTGGTTTCATAACAAGACATTTAGATATTGGAGGTACCTCTTAAACTGAAATGCATTTTTTTGGGCTAACCTATCAAAACATGATTCTTATATGGGAGAACCTCACGCCTTTTTTTGGATAACCCATCAAAACATGATTCTTATGTGGGACAATCTCACGTGGAGGGGATTTCATGGATATGGAATTTTATCTATGTGCGGAGTTGCTAATGAGGAGGTCGTTCACCTCTTCCTAGGTTTCCCTTTCGGTGTTACAGTTTGGCAAGAAAGACAAAAGACTCTTCACAAATTTTCTATGGTTGACCTAACTTCTATAGGTGGTTATCTTTTAGTTGTATTTCACATTTTATGGAGGAAAACGAAGCCCACGGGATGCTCCCTTTATTCATTATTTGGTACATCTGGTAGTGCATAAATGCCACTATGTTCTACAACGCTATCCCAGATGTTTGGCTTACTTGTATGAATATCTTGGCCTATTATGGAAGACAAGGCCTTCTGTACCTGATAGCAAGGCATAATCTTTTGCTCCATTGCTAAATATTTAATAAATAGTCACAACAACGCACACACTTCAAAAATAGAAAAGAGGAATAATAACTATACTCTTTTAACATAAAATGAAAGAAAGAGGATCAACATCTTTAAGAGAGCTGACTATTACTTGACGAAAGAGCAGAATCTTTTGTTCCATTGCCAGATATTTAAACAGTCGTCACAAGAGTACTAACGAATACACTTCAAAAATAGTTAAATTAGGGGGGAAATAGTAGATGTAGAAAATTGATTTAGTTTAAAGTACCACATACCCATTTATCACCATCGTTTGTATTTAAAATCGATCACATTCCACTAAAAAAACCCTTTGCTACAATAACACCTCATGATCAACATCGACAATCATTATTTCATGGAAATAACAATTAATTGAACCTAACCTGAAATAAATAGGAATGATAACTATAATATTTTAACATACATGTAACAGAGAGGAGGGTTTTAGTAGAAATTAATTTTACCTGAAGGCTGAATCGAATTGTTTGCTATATTTCCAGATCTTGAATCAATTGTAACAATAGTGCCAACAATTACACTTTAAATTATTATGAAAGTAGAAAAGAACTCACAAAGTTGGCACCAGTGTTACCCTAATCCACTGTCTCTTTAAATAGACATCCATCGAATGGATGGATTTATAAAAGTTTTGAACTGTTAGCTCAAACCCCGGAGTTCAACCGACTTCGCATATCTGCGACAAACATATGATATATTGGATTGTAAGATGAGATATCCACCATTCGGTTGTGATTTTGTGGTGTACGAGTTCATCTTGCCGGTCTAATCCATTGTCTTTTTGGTCCAATTCAATTACCAGCGTTAGTTTGTGATTTTTTTTATTAGGTTAAAAGTCACCAGCTTGTGTTTTTTTTAATGATGTTTAAAGACAATTTATCCTCAGTTTGTGTTTATTTATGAGGTTAAAAGAAAATTTATCGTGATTTTGTTTTTTTACAGAGGTTAAAATAAAATTTATAGTCGGTTTGTGTTTTTTTTTAAAAATGAGGTTAAAAGAAATTTTTATCTTAATTTTTTGTTTTTTGTGAGGTTAAAAGAAAATTTATTGTCAGTGATTTTTTATGAGGCTAAGCGAAATTTAATCGTAATTTTCTATTTTTTTACGAGGTTAAAACAAATTTTATCGCATTTTCAGCTGCTTCAGATTCAAATCTTGCTGATATTCTTTGCGTTCTATGTCTCTGGCAACCATTCTCTTGAGACTCGAAAAGTTGAGACCAACTTATATTGATACAATTCTACTCGAAACCAACTTGGTGATATTGATACAATTCTACTCGAAAAGAAAAATATTTTTGATTGAATGTGATATATTAGAAAGTATTATATGTATATGATAACATATTATATAATTATAGGGATTTAATTGAGCACGAAACACGTGATTCAATTGGGATCATGTCAATAGTTAATAAATTGAAACTATTGAAAGGATGAACGAACAAAATTTATTTAGATTAGATAAAGTTGTTTTTATTAATTAAATGTTGATAAAGTAATATTTTTATTTATTAGATATGGATAAGTTTCTTTTTTGTATTAATTTGTCAAAGAGATAAATAATAGTCTAGTTATTTATGGTTAGTCACTAGGAAAATTAGACCACTAAGGAGCACAAATTATATCCAAAACATAATACATAACTAATACCACTTATAACAAAGTTTGATAAAAAACACAATAACCAAATGCCTGTTGTCAACAATGAACTTAGAATTATCATGAATATACATAGTTGATAGAAAACAAGATACTTCGGGACTTTATCGTAAATTGTTTCCATAGATATCATTGTACTCGACCACCATCAAATTTCAAGCAAAATTCAAACCATTATGTTTTTAGATTGAGGAGAATATAGATCAAGTGATGGAACTAAAGAGTTGAGATCGTGCTTGTGACTACCCATGTCACCAACAACTAACACCCCTCTCGCCCTCCCTGCCCCCAACCTTTGCATGTAATCTTTCCCTGCTACTCAAACTCCATTGCAATGGGAGTGACTAACCAATGGGTATACCCAACGGATTTGAAAAATATGGATAGGATAAGAATTTCCAAGGGAAGCTAGGAGACATTGAGCAAGGAGAAACTGAGTTAAGAGGACTACTGCCAGCCTAGACATCCAAAATAGAAACAATAGTACAGAAGAAGTAATTCAGAATTACATAATTCACAAAGTTGGCCAAAGAGAAATCACTACAATCTTTCTCCACATGGTGCAACAAAAACAAGATCAAACCCATTTCCAAATTTAAAAGATCAAACCCATTGCCAAATTTAAATAAGCTTCCAAACGATTTTGGGAGATGGTTAATCATTTTGAATAAGCATGTGAGGTTAATGTTCGTGCATGGCTAGTACAAATTGTGGCTACCATTGTCACACTGCCACCAATGATTGCTTAAGGAGGCAATCCTTACTCCATGACAACTCTCCCCCCACCAACATTTAAAATGTTTGTCTCAAGTTTGAGGGGTGGGAAGTTAGTTATTGTCATGTACGCCTAACTAAATCTCCATTGTAGGACTAACAATTGTCATGTAAGCCCTATTAACTCTTCCCAAATGTTATACTAACTTATGCTCCATGCTTATCTCACAACTTCATTTTTGAACTTTTCTTTTCCTCACATACACAACCTTAGATTTTAATCTAAATCATGGAAATACTCTAAAATGCATGTGATCCCTTTTCACTCACAAAAACATAAAAAAATCAAATAAATACTAAAATGCTTAACTAAACCATGCTTACCGAACCTTATACTAACCATGAACTTATAACGACCTATGGATCTTGTAGTTTTATTTCTAAGCTTTTAACTTAACATAAAAGAAAGAGAATCAACATGTTTAGCAGAGCTTACCTTTACGTGACGGAAGCGTGGAATCTTTTTCTCCCTTGTTATATCTTTAATCAATCAATTGACACGACACTAGATCATACCCTTCAAAAATAGTACATATAGTTCAAAAAACCATGTCACTGTCGTTTGTATTTAAAATCAATGTTGTATATAGAATCAATGATATTTAAAAAATAAATTGATCTATTCATTAAATTAGATTCTATAAATATTTATCAAAATATTGAATAATTACTTATATCAAGTAAATAATATATGTTTATAATTTCGTAAAGAATTGAACAATTATCATAATATATGTTTATGTTTATATTTTCTTTTGGTTTAAAGTTGATTACATGTACATTCTATATATAAGAATTTAAACATAAAAAAGGAAAGATATGTGAATGAAACTAGAAGTGGGGCGAAGAAATTAAGAATTCAAATTTTAAAAGATTTAAATTTTTATAAAAATTAAAAAAATAATTTAGTACTCTTAATGTTTTTAGATTTTATGATAACTAATTTTTATTAAACAACTATTGAAAAATTATTATTGAAAATATATATTATTATTATTATTTAATTTTCTACGAAGGCATATATATACATATTCTTAATAATTATTATTATTATCCAATTTTGTACCCCTGTGATTTGAACCTGTGACTTTTTAGGAGGAAACACATGTTCTTAACCATTGGGCCCACTCAAGCTGTATAAGCAATACATTCCATATTTAATGAGGCAAATTTTAAATTTGAAATGTTTAAATTATATTGTTAATACGCATAAGATAATTATTTTTATATAATATATAAAATTATTAATGATTTACTCTATAGTTATATGGTAATACAAAAGGATGATACTTATTTATATGTCAAGGGAATATTTAAATATATAAGATGTTAATTATTAATTTTAATTTTAATTTGATTTTAAAATATTTGACCAAATTAAAATAACATTATATTGCATAATATTACATAATGGTATTCTAGATTAAATCACAAAATTACTAAAAATCTAAAATACAATTGACCTTATTTTTTCACTTTAAAAAATATTAAAAACAACAAATAAAAACAAAAATATTGAATAACTCTTCACCTTAATATAACTAAATCACACTTATCGTATCTCATACTAACCTCCTCTTGTCCATGAACTTATCCATAAACTTACAGTTACCCAATCTCATACTAATCTCTTGTCCATGAACTTACTAGTACCTACTGATCTCATAGAGCTTCCTATCCAAAATTTTCATTCCTCGCTATACACAACCCTAGATTTAGATTAAAATCAAGGAATCCCATTTTCAATGTAAGAATGTTGAAGTTCTGGCTTGCTCATTCTTTTATTGAAGGATTGGGAATAAAAATTGCAACTGTGTACTTCTTTGAATACTTTTCTAAGTTTATCATTTCCCGAGATAAACCTTGGATTTTAATGGAAAACATGGAAATACTATAAAGCACATTGGATGATGTTTCATTGATAAGACTCTAAGAATATGATAATGTTGAGTTTTTTTCCTCTTTTATATCATCATTGTCTTGATTATTCTTTAACTAGTTTTTTTTCATTAAATATGGCTATCAATTTGTAAAATTAAGGAATGTTTGAAATATTATGTACCCATAGCATTTGTATCTAAAATAAATAACCCTTTAACTAGTTTTTTTTTCATTAAAGATGACTATCAATTTGTAAAATTTAGGAATGCTTGAAATATTATGTACCCATAACGTTTGTATCTAAAATAAATAACCCTTTGATATGGAAGCATCCCATGACCCACATCAATCAAACCATAATTCACCGAGATTGGGAATGGTTGATACTAAAATTTGAGAAGAATATGGGAGCATAAATGGTTGACCATGGGCGGCGATTGATTAAGGCTGTATTACAAGGTATTTCTATATATTGATGCATCTTTTACTCTTACCCAATGCTTTCACTCAAGGATTAATGCTATTAATTCTATCATAGCTCGTTTCCTATGGAGTGGTGTTGGAAAATCTAGGAAACCATACTTGGCCCGACTTGATATGCTCTCCAATATTGTGGTATAAGAGACACCAAATGCCTCAACTTGGCGTTGCTTACTAAAAACCTGTGGAGAGCCTTTAACGTTCTGGGTTATGGAATCTGATAATAAAATAGAAATATCTAAATTTTTTTCCTTGGAGTACAGGTTAAGTAGGGGAGCACCAGAAATAAAAAATGCATCATTCATTTGGCTGAGTATGATGAAAGCCAAAACCTGACTTTGCGATAACCTCAGGTGGGAGGTAGGTAGGGGAAATAGAATCTCCTTACGGTTGGATGCCATTAAATGAATATGTGGTTCCAATCCTACAAATTTTCTAGGACTCCAGTATCCAGTCTTTGGCTTACATTGGGAGTAAATTATCATTGACCTTCTCCTCTTTTTACTTGGCTCACTTTGGTTTCTCTTGAAGCTGAATGTGAGAGATTGCGATATAATCTAGGCTATGCAGGGATCTTGCTAGCTGTTGAGTAGGCAAATCCACTCTGCGGATAGAGGTGATCCCTCTAGCCGTAGGGTGGGTCTAGCAACAGGGGAACATGCTGGAATTTCAGAATCCTAGCTTATAAATGAAAAGAGAGATGGGATAGATGACCTACCTTGGTCCAACGCTCTTGTCGTAGCTTGCATCAGCACTCCTCTGATATTTGTCTTCACACGACGTGGTTCTTCAACGATGATAACTGTGTGCCTGCACAAGGATCAAGTGAACGATGAAAACATACAAAAACATACTTTCATTTACAGATATTCGATTGGTCAAGGAGAATCAAACATTTTTCATATGATTAAACACAAAATTGGAACCAAAAAACCAGTCATGTATTAATAATAGAGAAAAGAAGTTTACAACCTTAATGCCTTGATGTTGCAGCCTGCTTTGACGGGTTCAGTCAGACACGTCTCAAGCATTCATCGGGGACCAGACTTGGTGAGGCAATGGACCTAAGGACTATAGTAAGGACTGTTGAGCTAGTTGAAACAATGTGAGAAGGAAGTATTTATAGGAGAGGAAGGAGTGGTTTGGGATCCCTCATAAGGTGGAAGAGAGGTCTTATCCCTTTGGGGAGTTGCACAATTGTAGGAAACAAGAAGCCAAAGGGAGGATTTCGACGTTATTCAGTCGAACAAACCATGATGACTCTTCTCACGAAGTTTTTAGGCATGGAAACATCCTTTCTATTTAAAAAAATTTCCAAAAACATCTCGACGCGGGTGCTCCATGGAGACAGAGTGCCAATGGGCACATGGACGAGTGTAAATTTCTCTATGGGCGTGAGGCCATAACTGCCTACCAGCATCGACCCAAAATCACATGTTTTTGAGAGTCTTCTTGAGGAATTATCAACAGAGGAAATGTTCTTGACATGCCAAGGGATGCAATGGCACTTACAGAAAGGTATGAAAATACATAGAAGTCATTGAAATGGTCCTCCAATGTTCAGGATGGGGATTGCAGGGATAGTGAAAAAATACTGTGTAACAGATTCCCCCTAAAGCATGAGGTTCAAGAGAGAGGGAGGGGTGAAATGCTTTATGAGAACATGTCCAAACCAAGCGCCGTTGTCAGAAGATATGCAAGAACAAGTACAACTGATATCAAATTAAGAAGGATCATCAAATAAACTCAAGTATGGTCCTAGCCATCCAATCAGAAGAGTCATGCATATATTCATGATAAACCAAACTATCTCGTAGCCTCAATTTCATTAGACAAAACCCAGGGTCGTCCGCTCCATCTTGACTCGAACAAGTACAAATTCAAGCATGCGAATGAGTGAGTTGAAGTCGAACATGCAAGAAAGTCACCTAATTACCATCCAATAATGAAAGCTGTTAATAGGCGCGAGAGAAACCACCAATAATGACAATGGTTCTCAATGTACAACTAGTAAAATCCACGGAATGTGAACAGTGAGCTGGAGTCAAACACCCATGAAATAAATCGATCGAGGGCCAATGATGAGGACCTGTTGTTGAATGCAAAGAACTTGCCATTGAGGCATGCAAGCTCCAAGGTACTGGAAGGGAGTCTCTAGATTAGCTTCCTAGATAATGAGTTGAAGTCGATAGGAAGTGACTGGTCAAAGGAGGGCCACAATATTTCCCACATCATCGACACGAGACAGAGGAAAAAGATGATAGTGAATCAAGACTTAACATAGGATTAGGGATTGAAAACTGCAAAAGGAAAATTCTCTTGAACATATTGGCGACACAACTCCAGAATCTGGCAGTATTTGACATGAAGGGATCTAAGGTTATGATGACGTGGAAAAGAGCAGATGAGAGGCCAAAACAGATAACCCAAATCCATGGAGGAAAAAATGACGAAATGGGATGTCCCCAACTCAATATGAATTGCAGACAAGTGTCATGTTCAAGAGCGACATACTACTGACATGACTGAGATCTGGTTCCATTTTCCCCCACCATTTTTGGCGAGTACCCCTTATTTTTGGAAACAAGCTTGAAGGGGATAGCATATGCTTGTCATATAAGTTTTTCATTCGGAAATATTTCTATAGGGTAATATGCTTGGGTGGTGGTTATTGAATATCCCTCTCAGGGCTTTCTGGTGCTCGATGCAGCCTGTAAGATTAGCTGTAAAGTTCCAAAGGTACTGTGTGCATGTTCATACTAATATATAATTGACAAAGTAAGATTCAGAATGATTACCTCTTTATGGACGGAAGGTCTTATGGAGAGCGCTAAGCAGCGCGGTAGAATTCCTTCCTCACCGGCTCCAATTCCAGATCCTGCAACCAATCAAAGCACCCGTGTAATCCTCTCAACAATATATATTTTTAACAATTAGACTAGTATATAACTGACATTAAACTATGTATATCTAAGCCATTCATATCACGCTACATAGACAAATGAACAAGAAATGTGATACTGATGCATCGAATGGACAAAACATATATAGTTCTATTGATTCATGAAAAGGAGGATTACAATTGTCAGTTGCACCAAGCCCTCCTTAGTCTTCCAATTCCTCTCTCTCTTTCTCTATCTCTGAGTGTGATGACGCTCAAGGCTGAGAGTCCTCAATGAACCTCGTCGATTTTTCAAGACTCACACTACAAGAATGAAATTATGCTCCACATATAATCAAACCTTCGACCCTAGACCAAGATCCCACACCTCCAATTTATAGGAAATAGAGAGGACAAACCTTGCCAACTCTTTCAACCAGTTCAAATTGGGAAGGATCTAGATGTGTCCTAGATTTTCTTTTCTTTTGCCTTCCATAGGAGTTCAGTTGTGTTTGACAATGTCTAATAAAAGGTTTGTGCCATTAGTTTCTAATTTTGAACTGACTCTTTCTGAGGAAAATATGGAAATTCCAGTAAGTTTCCGCAAGATATTTCCCTTTTCACATTCAAACGTGGATAATGCTGCCCCTTGGGCAAGACAGAGTGTTACCCTAGGCATTAACACTACCTTTGTATGGCTAGGGTGCATTATAACTCTGCCTAGCTATTCTTGGGGTGTGTTACCTTGGAAAAAATGGGTCTTGTCTGGGTCATTTTCTTCCTTCCATGTTACCTTCTCCTCTGAGCTGATGAGGAGGTCATTTGTCTTGTAACATATGCCCCCTAAAGTGTGAGGTTAGAGGCGAAGATGATGGCCGAAATACTTTATAATAAATGTAGTAGAACGAGAGGAGTTGGAGGATTGAAGAAAACTTGAAACAACAACATATGTCAGAAATATAGTATCAGTCTTGAGTTAGGCATTCCCATGCTCAGTAGCTATATCAAAATGATTTCTCTAAAACAAAGATATGACCAGTGTTTCCACCAATAAGTACAATGTGGAAGATTCTGTCATGACAGGATCAAACTGATAAGTTGTCTCTGAAAACAATATCGCAACTTAGGAGAGGAAACACAACTGAAATGATGTAAGCCTCAACCAAAGGTCTTGGTCACCGCTTCACTAAACTACATATTTCCGCACATGTGAATGAAGGAGTTGTAGTCGAACATGCAGGAAATTGTTTGATTACCAGTCAATAACAAAAACTGTTAACAGACACGAGGGTGGCCACTGATAAGGATGATGGTCCCCAAGATGCACAGTACAATCTAGCGAGTGTGAATAAAAGGAGTTGATGTCGAAGACTCGTAGAATATTTCGATTGGGAGCCAATAATGAGGACCCCCAACCAAACACAAGGTGACCCGCCACTAATGTCTACAAGTACCCAGGTACTGATGTGTTTCTGGATCAACTTCCTAGATAAGATGTTGAAGTTAATAGGAAGAGATCTATCTAAAGGTAGGCACCGGGGTGTCCTGCATCAATCCATGTCAAACGAGAAAATATGATTTTGTTTTGGAGATAGTCAAGAGCAAATGGGAGTAACTAATGACAAATAATTTCTGGTATATGATGGCTTGGCTGATACAGGAAGCAGTAGATAGCGGGATCCTCTTAAACAATAGAAGGCACAGTAACAAGGTACTAGGAAGCTTAGGCTTAATGAACACCAAAGGGTGTCGGGATTCAATAATGCAGGGGCATTGGCATATGAATGCTAAACTTATAGATGGTAGGGTTCGGCTAATTACAAGTGAATTTTCTGGAAAGTGCCATGTTCAATATTTTGTGCTGCCAAATCGACCTTTAGAATATAGTAGAATAAGTATCCACTTTGTCCAATTTTTTCCTCGTATAATTAAGTTTAACAAGTCCAGACACATAAACTCTGTGATCTTTTCTTATTTAGAGAGTCTGAAAAAAATCATGAAAGACAACTCCAGGGGGTACCCTTTTCATGTTTGATAATCGGGCATGATGAAGGGAGAATAGTAAGCCCGACACAGTTAATTTTTCGTAAGTTAGTCCGTTGAAACCAGATAAAGTGATAAACTTATGTTCAATGGAAATTTGCCTCATTTTGTTATGAGTATGAGGATATGGAGTAAACTCAAAGTTTTGCGTGAAATTTTAACGATTCTGGCAAAGAAAAACTCGGTGCTCTTCGTGAAATTTTAATGAGTCCAATGAAGAAAAACTAGGTTACTTTTTCGGTTTTTTAACAAGCTAGAAAAATATGGAAAAGAATGGCTCATATTTCTTCATCATAGTAGTTTAATGAGCTCGATGAAGGCAAATCAGGGATTTTTCAGTTTTATAAGCTAGAAAAAGTCCCTAAAAAGAAATCTCGCCACCGGGTCGAACACGGTCAAATCTGCACATGAACACTAACAACTCATCAAAGCATCAGTGACGTTTAAAAAACCAATAGTTGCAACAAAATATAGCAGGAATTTACCAAATTTAACAGACTAGTTGAGTGATTCATACCTCTAGAATGTGTATAAGAAGGCAACAGACCTTCATTTTCACTGTTTTGAGTGCTATGCTAGAGCTCTGGAGCGAAAAAGAGGTGAAAATTCTACAGTCGATTGTGGATGAACTAGGCAATGGTTTTTGATTCCACGAGATCCAAGTAAGAGCTTGAGCCTTAATATAGCTTTCCATTGTCTTTTTAGTTGTTTTTACTGGCTGAAAATTGGATTTTTAACAGGCCATAAAAATTTTAAGCGGCTAACGCAGGTGCCCAGTGTCAGGGTCACATTAAACGCGCTGCCTATTAAGGGACAACAAGTTAGAACACTATGATTTTCACTAGGGCCCACGTTAGTCATCATAATCATTTTTTAAACTTGTTTTTATTAATCCTAGAGTGTTTCAGCCTAAAACTAATCCATTAGAAACCTATCTTCTGTAGGTGTGAAACAATTTACCATGATTATTTGGCACGAAAGAGCATGAACAGGAAGAACGCGAAATGGTCATCGATGCTGCTACTTTGCTGGTTCTCCACAGATGCAGATTATAGAATTATGCTCGTTTAGAGCTGATGAGGGGGAATGAAGACCTTATGATATGGATGATTCAGCAATGGGATGATTAGTAGCATGTCTTTCACATCGGGGGTAATGAACTCTCGATCGAGAAAGATGACATATACTACTTGACTGACCTGTCATGCAGAGGACCAAGGTCCAATTTGACAAGTCCTAGGGCTGATCCATGCATTCCTGCGGATCTGATCCGAGCTCACTGCATAAAAAATACTGCGCCGGTAAGCAACTAGGTGCCTATAGCACGGGTGGTCTAAAGACCGATGAGGTCTCTCTTGTGGATGATAGTTCGCTTGGTAGGAGCCAAGACTCAGCACGAGGCCACCAAGGCCCAGGTACTTTTGGCGCTTGGATTTCATGCAACCACAGGTTTTTGATTAGTGAAAAGGTGTTGTCCATCGGGTTCGAGAAGAACTGGTGGCACGTAAGACTCTGACCCAGCGAGAGTTTGAGTTTGGCACATTGATTATGTCCTTCATACTAGAGCGAGTGCCCGCTATGGGGCCAAGGATGATCACGGATGCAATGGGACCATGGGAGCCAACATAGGCGCATTGGTCAGCTTTGATGTTGCGGACTGGAGAGGGTCCAATCCGTCACTGTTTTGATAATGAATTCTTCAAGTGGCTAGATGGCCAGATCCTGATGATTGAAGATTATCCCTATGCAGGGATGAACTACACAGGATATTTGGAATTGATACTACCACTAGGCACTTAGTGGGGTCCAGATGGTAAGAAGGAACATGACCAGTGTTCAATTATTTTGTATCTTTTGAATTTTTATGCAACTTTATTGTTTAATGGGTGAAAATGTTTTGACATGAAGCTTATTTCTTGACACAAATGTGGTACCCGTCTGTCCAGCCGGAGACCCTCGCTATGTAAGGTGAGGAATGCAGCTACCTAGGGCTGGTGCAGCAGCAGAGGCTGCAGAAGCCGCTGAAGAGGGTGATGATGCATGTAGTTTGCACGAGCTTGCTAGGAACCTCAAGGGATTAAGCATGGGCGTGCCGCCTCTTCCTATGAGGGAGATCTTGGTTCACCTGCAGTGACACACAGTGTGTGTTCTGGAGAGGTTCTTGGTGCCTCTTAGGAGGTTAGCCAAAGACGTCATCTGCTATCATGAGCAGCAGGCTCAAGAGGAATAGTGGATAGATGTATAAATGTCAGAGCGAGGCTTAGCAGAGCCATTTTTTTGTAAAACACCCAAGTTTTGGGAAATTTTTTAATGTAACTTAACTGGACATGACATATATATTTACATATACATATTTTGGCAATTTTTGTCCTTGTGTTTTTAATTTTTATGTATTTTTTATGATGGAAAAAATATGCACTCATGCATGACTCTTTCTATAATAAATGTGACATGCCAATATAACATATAATTCGCCAATGAATCGGCTAATGTATTAGATTCTCTAGGAATGTGCTCAAAAGTGATGATTTGAAATTGATGTTATAGAAGTCGTACCCTTAAGTAATAACGTAATAATACTGGATGATGGACGCAATAACAATTTTTCAAATGCATAATGACTAGCTAGGAATCTAACCTGACCACTGGATTGGATATGCCACGAGATGCAGCTTCTGTGAGGATTTGTATCACCGACATGTACTCAAAAATGTTTTTGGTGGCATTTCCCAAGAAGATTCCCCCAGAACCCAATATTTCCAACTTAGGTGTGTAGAGGACCCAAGTAGTTTATGCAATGTGTCGTGTATGTTATTGTGGAATGTGATGCCTCGGGAAATCGAATTGGTGCAGTTTTAATGCAGGAAGGAAGGCCCATTGCTTTTGAAAGTCGTCCAATCAAGGGAAATTATTTACAGAAACCTATTTATGAGAAGGAAATGTTAGCAATACTGCATGCACTAAAGAAATGGAGAACTTACCTAATGGGAAGACACTTCAAGCTAAAAACTGATCATGATAGTCTTAAACACTTTTTGGAACAACGACTATCATCAGAAGAGCAGCAAAAATGGGGCCACAATGTAATCCTAGCCGACCTAACAATAATAATGTAAGGGCACAATAATAACAATATGGGGGTTACAAGGGTACAACAATAAAAATAAGGGGGGCTAAACTAACATAATAAGGAACTACACTATTAATATAGGGACTTAACATGCCCCTCTCCTTCAAACAAGTGTTGTCCTCAACGCTTGATTATTTCTTGATGCTTCTGTATAAAATTCTCATCCTCCCATGTGGAATATTCTACAGGAAATTTCTTCCACTTGCTGAGATACTCTAAAATTGATCGTACTTGTCGAGTTCTTTTTTCTATCATTTCTTCAGAACTTCTTTCAATGTGATGTTGATCTTCCTATTGTTTTATTTGATTATGCACCAAAGTTAGGTTATCCTTTGAGAGTTGGAGAACTTGTTGTTGATGCTCGATGTGATATTCCACTACTTTACCATCCATATTAGATTTTATTTGATCCTTAAAACCATCCAACTTAGCCTTCATTTCTACTTTTAAACCATCTATGTCATCTTCAGTTGCTCTTCGTAAGATCGAAATTTTTTGCACTTGGTATCGTAATTTTGATATCTCATACTGCAATTCTTCCACTTCATGCATCATAGTATAGATTTCTAAGGGCTTAATGGGTGTTGAATTCTTTTTAGGAGGCATTTTAGAATTCAATACTAAAATATATGCTCAATAGGCCCTTGCAATCACTTCAAACTGATTTTTCAAACAAGATTTATGCAATTCGGGAAAAACAATACACACCTTTTACTTGCTTTTGAGGAGCTCGATATTGGAATTGGATTATCTATGTGATTGTGAATCTTCAATATCTGAAATTAAGAAATGAAATAGCCCTCTTAATTCTCTTTCAAATTCCACAGGTCTGATCTAATCTTGATTCCCCAAGACAAAGTTGTGTCCAATCTCCCACAATGACCTAATTCTGGACTGGTTCAGTAGAGAAAACTTGTAGGACTTGCCACGTGTCATTGTTTCGTCCTTTGTATCTAAACTTGATAGCCAAGAAACTATAGTCCGTGTAATTCTAACCAATTTTTACGGCACTCCAATCCGATCCCTAGAGAGAGAGTTATTGAACTTTTCCCACGATCACCTCTTTAAGATGAAATTCAGGAGCCTGAAAAAGCACTACCTTCCACATATCATATCTCCAAAAATATTAAAAACCAAGCTCTAAATTTTTTTGACAAATTTCCTCCTGATTTAAGCTTCGTACCATATGAATTTCAGATTTTGAATCTTCGTAGAAAAAACTTTATAGCGCAAATTCCACGATGACTTGTTTAGGAGCTTGAAAAGAGACCTAACTTCCACAGATGATATATCCAAAAATATTGCGAATCAAGCTCTGAAATTTATATACAATCTTCCTCAGGATTTCAGCTTCGCACCCTAAAAATTTTAGCTTATGAAACTTCGTAGAAAAAAAGTTATAGCGAAAATTCCACGATGACCTGTTTGAAGCAGCGAAACCCTAGAATCCCAAGTTCTGATACCAAATGTTGTGTAACCAGCTCCAAAAAAGAGAGGAAAAGAGATATAAACGCCTTAGAAATGAGCCACTTCGAGGGGGCAACCTCCAATACATTACATAAATGAACAATTCTTGGATGATACAAATGACCAAAACCTCCTTATATATATAGGAGTCCATGGGGCCACAATATAATCCTAGTGGGGCCACAATGTAATCCTAGCCGACCTAACAATAATGATGTAAGGGCACAATAATAACAATATGGGGGTTACAAGGGTAAAACAATAAAAATAAGGGGGGCTAAACTAACATAATAAGGAACTACACTATTAATATAGGGACTTAACAATGATGGCTGGAACCATCTGCGTATCCAACGTATGGTAAGGGTGAATAAGAAATTTGTGTAAAAAGAAGAGAGTGTTCATGAGAAAAACATTCAAAAACCAAAAATATCCAGACACACCAAACAAATACAAAATTGATATACATAAAATTACAAAGCATATGCCTAGTGGAACACTAGGCGAAATACTTCTTTAGATAGAGCCCGTTGTCGTGCTTAGCGAATGGAATTCCATTACAGTCCTGAAGTTCATAGGCTCCTTTCGAAAGAAATTTCGTGAGGACATAAGGACCAAACCATAATGGTTGAATTGTTCCTCCCCCCAAGGGGTCGTGTCTCTGATCGTAGAGTAGAACAAGATCGCCCTCTTGGAAAGAACAAGGCTTGACAAATTTTTCGTATTGAGCCTTTACTCCATGCTTCTGAGCTTTGAGTGCCAGTGTGGCATCTCGATGAGTTTCATCCAATTGATCGAGCGAGAGTAAGCACTCTTCCTTGGCAGTGGTACCGAGTAGGAGTTCAACAACTAGCTTGAGTGATGGAATCTCACACTCGATTAGAAGTATTGCTTCTAGATCGAATGCTAGTTGGAATGGCGTGAAGCTTGTAGTAGTTTTTACTGATGTTCGGCATGCCCACAACGTAGAGCATAGCTTCCGATGCCACGTGGTTTTATGGTTTCCGACTAACTAACGAATAATGGTTTTGAGGACACCATTTATGGCTTCGACTTGACCATTCGCTTGTGGATAGTAGGATGAAGTTTGATCTTGTCGAAAACCTAGCATGGAAGTTAATTCTGCCATCATATGGTTCTGAAAATGTGACCCATGATCTGTGATGATTGATAGGGGAACACCGAAATGGCAGATGACCTGGTTGAATAGGAAAAGAGCGAAGGTTTCACCATCAGACTTAAAAGTGGGAATGGCTTCTGCCAATTTTGTGAAGTAGTTGACCGCAACTACGATGTAGTTCAGGCCATTAGTAGAAGTGGGATTGCATGTAATGAAGTTTATTCCCCATTTAGCGAAAGGACCAATGAAGATAACCGAATGAAGAGGGGCGGGATGGGCGCGCATTTTCTTTGTGAAAATCTGACACAGTGACACTTCTGGACCACTGTGATGTATTATTTAAACAAAGTGGGCCAGTATTATCCTGCGCGCAATATTTTCTAGGTAGTAGCAATGCCAAAAAGATGATTGTCGCATGCCCTTGCGTGGTAGTCATTTAAAATGAGTTCTGCCTCATTAAGAGTGACACAACGCTGACGAATAGTATCGAAACCATGATGATATAGAGTATCGTTTAGCATGAGGTAGTGTTTCGCTTGGTGATGAATATGATGATGGTCGTCTAACATGAGAGTTGGGCGGAATCGTTGAGTTTTTAGGTAGACCAAAATGTCTCCATACCAAGGATTAGAAGAATCGACCTGATGGATAGATTCATCAGGAAATGGATCATGAGCTACTTCTTCTGGGTCAATTCTGGGAAGTTCCGACAATTATTCGGAAAAAACTAGAGATTTCTTTGCTTTGGCAATAGTGAAAACCAAATCAAAATGTTGGAGGATTACAATCCATTTGGAATATTTTCCTCCAATGGTTTGACAAGACAAGATTTGTCGCATGGGATTCTCCAAAGAAATTACGGTAGTCTTCCGCAACAACATATAGTGTCGGAGGCAGGTGACAGCAAAGACCACCATGAGAGATAGTTTCTCCACATTTTAATATCGTAGTTCAGGTCCAATGAGACCTTTTGACAAATAATATATCACATGCTCACTATCGTCATTATGAACTTGAAACAAAACCATTCCTAGCAAGGATGGTGAGGCTGCCAGGTAGAGGAGAAAGTTGCGTGCATAGTTGGGGGCACTAAGAAGTGGGGTGGAAATGAGTGCTCGTTTCAAGGCATCAAATGAAAATTGAGCCTATTCATCCCACAAATACGTTATCCCTTTCTTAAGAAAGTGCTCGAATTCTTTTGTCATCTCGACATAGTTTACTATGAGATGACGTAAGAACTTTTCCTTCCCTTTCAAACATTGGAGTTGCAGAATGGATTGTGGCATAGGTAATTCAATGATCACCTTAACCTTATCGGGATCAACCATAATCCCGTTCTTGGAAACAATGAAGCCAATAAGACGTCTAGACTCGATAAAAAACACGCACTTATGCGGATTCATACATATGTTGTAGAACCTACACCGAGTGAAGATTTCTTTAAGATGTGCAAGGTGATGAGCTCGCCTGTTGGAGTGAGCCGGAAGGTAATCCAAGTAAGCTTGTAAAATTTGTTTGATATCATGAAATTCATAGTCCATAGCCCTTTGAAAAGTTGCTCCCGCATTCTTCAGATCGAATGGGAGTTTACAAAACGCAAATGTGCCCCAAGGACAAATGAAGGCGGTTTTATGTTGGTCATATTTTTTAATCGCTATTTGGTTATATCTCGAGAATCCATCCATAAAGGAGAAAGATTCACATTTGGCACAATCGTTGAGAATCTGATCTATAAACAGAGAAGGATAATTGTCTTTTGGAAAAGCGGTGTTCAGATCACAATAATTAACACAGACTCGGATGGTTCCTTGTTTTTTATCTAAGGGAACCGAATTGGAAACCCATTCCATCAGAGGGATGGGATAGATGAAACTAGGGCATAAGAGTTTCTCAACTTCAGTCTTGATGGCTATCGCTTCGCGTGGGTGGATAGGTCGGATGTAATATTCCCAAATGGGAAAAGCAGGAATATAGTGCAAAACCATGGAAATAGATGTGTAAACATTAGATCAAAATCAGACACCAATATGGATACCTTCCATTCATTAAAATAACTTCAAATATATGTAAAATAATGGGCCACAAGATGTGCAACAAGATAGAACAAGCCTAAAATGGAAAAAACCCTCAAAAGAGGTGTTGCTACTATATATCAAAATGCCAGAACACTGCTACAATGCAATTTTAAAGGCACTGCTACAAAAAATGAATATAAAAAATATCATGGGCTGATATGTGCCTCAAAATATAGATCTAATATAGATCTGAGCACTATACAACCTCCAATGAAAAACCCCTTAAGGGTTTTCAGCAAAACACCATGTACAAGATGGGAATCTAAGCCCTAGGGCTGAAGATCCACTGCAACATATAGATATAGAAAGTGTGGCTGATTTGATATAAGACATAATGAAACCTCCTCCAATATACTCTCTAGATCAAGGGTTGATCCCTTCTCTAGAAAACCTCCCCTCCAAATTGTGTGCCAAAACCACCCTGCAACTCCTCCCTCAAAATAACGTAGATCTGGAAAGAAACAGGGCTGTAGGGGAAAATAAATCAATGGCCTGAAGCCGAGATGTGAAAATAATCACAAGGGCCTTCCTGGATTTCCTCCCAATGGAAAGGAAGCCCTACCCACTGAAAATAGGTAATGAGGTGACCCAAAGATGGTCTCCACTACTGTAACCTGCAAAACAACTCAACCCTCAACAGGATCTGCGTTGTAAATGAGAGATGAAGCTTGGCCTTAAGCCTGAAAGAGGACAATGTAGTACAAGACTCCTGCAAGAGCTTCTCAATGGAAGAGGTGGGATTCCCAATCAGGAACACCCAGTGCTAAACAACAAGAGAAAGTTATATGTCTAAACAGACCATATATTCAGAAATTTCATATACTAAAACATCATCGATACGGCTTCCATCCTCTTCCTTTTATAAGATATGAGCTTCCAAATTCTAAGTCCCATTCATTTATGACCCTAGTTCCATGCAAAGCATCTCCATCTAAAACTGCGCTCTCTTTCATTGATGGCCACTCCTCCATGACAGCGCTGTTGATTTGGTCAAAGTTGACCCAGTCAAGGTATTCCAACCCCTTTTCACACTTAAAGGTGCTAAATTAAGCTGCCAAGATATATCCTTTTCACATTGGCATTGATTTATTCATTATTAAGGAGACTTATGTACCTCCATTGTCCTCTTAGTCATAAAACAAAGCAGCAAAACAAAATTTAATATTCCAACTAGCTCATGGCTAATTGGGAATATTACAGTCCTCCCTTCTCAAATGTTGCTTGTCCTCAAGCAACTGAAAAGGTGAGTGTTGCAACTCTTGTCCTCCATCATTGGTGACAGTATCATGTGATAATATTCCCTCATAAGCTAAAATTCTCCCTTTCCATCCCTCCATTAAATGCTCCTCCAAAGTTCTTATGAGATGCAAATAATTCATCCCACAAGGAGACAATAGTTCCAATGAAACAAACATGGTTTTCCCAAGGTTCTCCCTGAAACATGTAGCATAATGAACATGGAGAATTTCTCTCCCATAGGGAACATACAATCCTCCCATCCTCCCTCCAATCATTCCCATAAAAAAAATAAGTACATCATCAATGTATGGGATCAAAACAAAGTACATACAAATAGAAATATGTAAAAATGGAGGTGGGTCATAGTCCCACATGTGGAACCAGCGCAGTATATCTTCTGACTGCATCAGAAAATGAAGTGATAAGTGGTTTCCCCACCCCTTACTTGTTGCCCAAGTCTTCTCACAATGGCTAAAAGTGTGAGATATGTTTGGTGCTTTTGGAGTGCACCCACAATGATACAACATCTCCCTATATCCTCCAAGGGAGTGGCCATGTTCAAAAATGTTTATGGCCCAAAGTTGGCCATGAATTTTATATGGAAGAATGCTCTTCCTTGGAGAAATGGCCTGCATATACATAGTAAATAAATGCAAATATTCATGAAATGTAACATTATTTACATAAGCATGTTCCTCACCAAAATTTCTGCTCATACAAATGGAGTGGTCCATAGATAGATCCCCTCTCATTCCAAAAGATGAAAGAGGTGGTTGTGATAACTCCTTCATTGAGTTATGTATCTCTCCCAACTCCACATAGTTCATGCATCTTTGAAAATTTTGATACAGTTCCTCTCCAAATCCTTCCCAAGTGTAGCTTTCCATGATAGTGTTGTAGCCTCTCATGGAGTAAGTATGGTTGAAAAGGAATTCTTCATGTGCTCTTTGTAGCAACTTATCCTTGAGCTTGGAGGCTCTAGATAAGAAGATCCTGCCATGATAATAGATGACTTCATCTTGGAATAAATAGGCCTCTTCATGTAGCTGGTCATCAAGTATCATGCATGTGAAAAGATCCTTTGAATAATCCACCAACAGTTGGGTTTCCAATATGGATCAATCTTCCATAGTGACAGCATTGATGATCTATCACAAAGAACATCTGTCATATGGCTGCCCTTCTCCTTTACATCTCCCATGCCAAAGGTACTCATTGGGATGCTGTTATCCCCTCCTTACTGCTCTTCTTGCACATGCTCATGCTCAAGTAAAGTTTGAAGCTTTTGGAGGTTAGTCTCCCTTGGGAAGCTATCATCCATCCCAACTTCCTGAGTTTAGCCAAAGCATGCATGTGTGGCCACCATATTCTACCATGTATGGAATATTTCTCTTCAATTGAGAACATCTTATGAGTTTCCATAGCCAAGGAATGGTCTCCTTGCACCATGATGGTGTAATCCTCTAATCCTGCAGCATTTCCTTTTAGCGCGGTATAAGATGTGAGAGTGGGTAATGATGATAGTGGGATAATGTCTCCCTCCTCCTTTAGCCTACCCAAGACTCTCAGTGTTGTATCACAGTCTTCTAATGCTCCCATTCCTCCCGAATCTATGAATGGTGCATCATGATGTGAGACATCTCTCAACAAATCTGGATCAGGTGGCCTCCCATGTGGTTTACCACAAGATAGTTATGTCTCATAGAACAATATCATATGCCTAATATATGGGACTATCATGTCTCTGCTTCCACTGCGCAAATCCAACTCCGTTTTTTGTGTGGAAGTTTCATGACATTTGGGTACCACTCTTAATGATGTAAGAGTCCCTATAATTGGAGCAATTTCTCCATCTTCACCTCCTAGTGGTGGTGAATCATCTCCTACTATTTCACCGTTGTGACTCCTCGCTTGTTCTTCTTCTTCCTCCTCATCATTTGAGAAGACCTATATGTAGTGTGCCTTTCCTGCTACACATTTATGTCTGGGTGCCCAAGATTCTTGGCAAGCGAACCAAAGATTTCTCCTCCTCAAATATCTTCGAACATCATCATCAAGAGGTTTTTAATTTTGGCTCTCCTTTGAAAGACGAGCCTTCTCATCTTTTCCTTTTGATGGAAAAGAGGGCTTATGCTGAAATGTTTCCTTTGCTTTTGGCAAGGCATCTTGAATATCTCTAGCCCTTTCAATAACATCTTGAAGGGTATTGGGTTTGGTAGACTTAACCAACCCATGAAGAGGTTCATATAACCCATTAATGAAGATATAGATCCTTCTTCTTGCAGATAAATCAGGAACCATAACATAAAGTCTTAAAAATTCAGAGATATAAATTTCTGGATTACCTGATTGTTTAAGCTTTGCAAACCCCATGAATGGTGCTTCAGGATCTCTTCTGTCAAACCTCTTCATCAACCTCCTTATGAACTCTGAATATGCAGTCACATTGGCATGACCCAATGTAGACAAGCCATGGAACCACCAATCATGTGCTTCACCCTCAAGATGCAGCATTGCTATCTTAATGGCCTCCATCTTTGGAACTTTTTTCAGCTGGAAGTAGATTTCAAGCTTCTATACCCATGATTTTGCAGTGCATTTTTATGACCCATCAAATTTGGGTAACAAAAAATTTCCCATAGTGCGGTGTAGATCATGATTTTGAATGAATCCACCACTTCTATTGTGATGCCCGAGTCTCCTATTGTCCTTGATTTGACAAAATTCTTGAAAACTCAAGTGGTCCCTGAATCTTTGAGTTTGAGACTCATACTCCATGAAATAGTCTTCAAGGGATTCTTGTTCTTGAAACCCTTCATTTCCCACTGCCAAGAATGTAGGCATTGTAGAGCGTTGGGAAACTTGTTGTTGTTGCACTGGTTGATCACTCCAGTGATGAGAAATGCTAGAGCTTTCACCATGTTGAAATCCTTTAGGGGATTCCTTGTATCTATCCATCCTCATCTCCTTTATTTCTCTATCAATTTCTTACATAGTTTTGAGAAGAATCTTAGGAAACTCCTCCTCTTCATCTTCTCCTCCATATAAAGGGATTTTACCCTTGTATTCTTTGCCATTTTTATAATCAAACTTCCTGTGTCTTCTTCTTTGATACCTCTTCTCTCTATCAATCAAAGGATCTCCTTCTTTAGATGACATATTGGCTTTTCAAGATGCACATGCTGTGCCAATATTATGCTTGGATACCACTGTAATATTCCCAAATGGGAAAATTAGGAATATAGTGCAAAACCATGGAAATAGAAGTATAAACATTAGGTCAAAATAGGAGACCAATATGAAGACCTTCCATTCATTAACAACAGAAAATATATGTAAAATAATGGGCCACAAGATGTACAACAACATAGAACAAGCCTCTAATGGACAAAACCTTCAAAAGAGGTGCTACTACTATATATCAAAATGTCAAAACATTGCTACAGTTCAGTTTTAAAGACACTGCTACAGAAAATGAATTTACAAAATATCATGGGCTGATATGTGCCTCAAAAGATAGATATAATACAGATCTGAGCACTTTACAACCTCCAATGAAGAACCCCTTAACAGTTTTCAGCAAAACACCATGTACAAGATGGGAATCTAAGCCCTAGGGCTGAAGATCCACTACAACATATAGACCTAGAAAGTGTGGCTGAAATGATATAAGAAATAATGTAGCATCCTCCAATATACTCTCTAGATCAAGGGCTGATCCCTTCTCTAGAAAACCTCCTCTCTAAATGGTGTGCCAAAACCACCCTGCAAATCCTCCCTCAAAATAATGCAGATCTGGAAAGAAACTGCATTGTAGGGGCAAATAAATCAATGGTCTGAAGCCAAGATATGAAAATAAGCACAAGGGCCTTTCTTACTATCCTCCCAATGGAAAGGAAGCCTTCCCCACTGAAAATAGGTAATGAAGTGACCCAAAGATGGTCTCCATTGTTGCAACCTGCAAAACAACTCAATCCTCAACAGGATCTGCGTTGTAAATGAAAGATGAAGCTTTGCCTTAATCTTGAAAGTGGAAAATGTAGTATAAGACTCCGCTAAGAGCTTCTCAGTGGAAGATATGGGATTCCTGATCAGGAACAGCCAGTGCTAAACAACACACAATCTCAGCTAAACAGCAAGAGAAAGTTATATGTTTAAACAGACCATATATTCAAAAATTTCATATACTAAAACATCATCAATATGGCTTCCATCCTCTTCCTTTTATAATATATGAGCTTCCAAACCCTAAGCCCCATTCATTTATGACCCTACTTCCATGCAAAGCATCTCGATCTAAAACTACACTCTCTTTCATTGATGGCCACTCCTCCATCACAACGTTGTTGATTTGGTCAAAGTTGACCCAGTCAAGGTGTTCCAACCCCTTTTCACACTTAAAGGTGCTAAATTAAGCTACCAAGATATATCCTTTACACATTGGCATTGATTTATTTATTTTTAAGGAGACTTATGGACCTCTATTGTCCTCTTATTCATAAAACAAAGCAACATAACAAAATTTAATATTCCAACTAGCTCATGGCTAATTGGGAATACTACATCGAAGCCTTTGCCAGACAGGCTTGGCATTGTCATGAATTTTGATTTCGTGCTCGAAGATAGACAAATCTATGCCGGGAATTTTGTCGTAAGACCAAGAAAAAACATTGCATAATTCCTTGAAAATGGATGTGAAGCATGCAATTTCCTCGGGATTACAATCGGCTCCAATCTGAATATTTTCCACGATACCCATTTTGACCGAGATATCGATGAGAATAGTCTTGGAAAGATTTCCCATGTTCCCTTCCGTGTCGATAGTTTGACCAGTCGTTTATGCAGAGGGAAAGATATCAGGTGGGTCAAAATATGGGATTTGAGTAGTGATCGTGTCTGAATCAAACATCGAAGCGCGATTATGGAACTCTCCCCATGGTCTTTCCTCTAGAGATATGATCTCTCGAATAGCTTCGTCTGTAGGAAGGAATTCATCGAGGAGATCCTTAGAATGAACTGTGATGGGTGAGAGGGTGGTACCATTGGTTGAAAACAAAGAACTGAAGGGTTCAGATGTTATTTGGATGGCTTGATAAGCCAACTCAGCCAGTGATAGTGGCATCTGATCTCCGTAGGAATCAATTTCTGAAGGCACCGGTAGGATCCATGGATTGATAAAGCCATCTGAAATGGTGGATGTCATTTCAATCATGTGTGAAACCTCAGGCGGTGGGAGAGGAAAAAAACCCCTCAGGGAATATGCTTTTAGAAGACTGGTACCAACGCTGACGTACGAGTCAGTAACGCCTCCTACTAGGGGTACAGTGCTACTTAGTAATGTGGAATAATCGGGGGTGAAAAAGGATAACTGATCCACTATAAATATCTTCCTATCCAATAGGAAAAGGATGAGTTGTAAAATTAAAGAGACAATAGTAGTTATTGTATAGGACCAACTGAGACCCATCAACAGATTATAGTCGAGATGATGATCTACGACTTCTATGTCCACCGTTATCGTTTTCCCACTACGTGAAATGGGAAAGCTAGCAAGGTAGCCTTTTGGGAGGAAAGTGTGGCCATTGAAATCTTTAAGGGAATTCAACTGTAGAGACAAACTGGGAGAACTGAAAGTGAGCCAGCACGTAGTTTGCATAACGCAGGTCGAAGCACCTTCGTCTATGACAATGCGATGGATTGGTCTCCCTTTTTACACAACTTGAACTTGGAAAGCAAGCTGTTGTGAAAGGTGAGGTTTGGATTTTTCCATGTCAAAGATGGCTAGCATAGAATCCTGGGGGTCGATTCCACCAATGGCTGAAAGCAAATCTTTCCTTTGCACTGGGCAAGTCTGCAATACTTTGAGTGCAGAAATGGCTGACATTGCTTGTGTGAAATCTTCTACAATGTTTTAGTTTTGGGAAGCAAATGCAAAGGTGTTATGATTCGTGCATTTAAGTGTCCCTTTGGGGGGATGAATCGCGGGGTTATAAGTAGGCCTTTTGATATGAAAATCGTTGGGCGGCGGTGGATTCAAAATTGTACTAGGTTCTTGAGCCTCAATGACTATATTTCCATTGAGTTTAGCTTAGGTTTGGAGTTCAGCACTTTCCACTCCATAAATGGTGGATGATCCTTCACCGGAAGGATGAGCACCACCTTTCCCCCTTTGGGGGGGTTGTGGTGGGTTTGCAACCATGTGTTGTTGTTGCTGCTGTGGATTAGGGAAGGGATTGTGAAGGATAGTAGGCGTCCTTCCAAATTCCTTGTTTGTGATCAAATATGAGCATTCCTGCAGCCGAGGACATTTATATGTCAAGTGTTCCTCTCCACAAATTCTGGAAGGGAATATCATTGGTTTCTCCTTTCCTTTGTCATTCTCAGCAGGAGAGGTCATTTTATTGCTCTTCTTGTTCTTACTACTAGGTTTTTGTGTAGACTTCACAGAGTTTACCTCAGCAATGGGAAAAGTAGTTGATTTCTTAGGGGTGGTGGCAGCCAAAGATGGCTGGGAAGTTTTCCCACTAAGATGTTTTATGGCTACGCCAAAGGTTGTACCAACGAGGCCGTCGACATGCGCTCTGGGTAATTGAGTAGCAGGAGGATTCGGGTTTCCAAAGGCATGGGGGAGTAAGTCATATAACATGCCAGATTGTAAATAGATGAGATATAAATGCTACGCACAATGGATGGATTGGTCTTCTGTGACCGCACCAGACAAGAAAACATCCTTAGCTAGGGGTGGTAAGAGTGACTTAGAAAACCAATTTAATAAGAGATGATCTGAGATTGGTGCTTTGATGAGCCTCTGCCCACATCTCCATTCATGAATGTGATCGGAGATGTGGGTGGCGGTGTCTTGGTGCAGTGAGGTTAAGAGTTCCGTTCTAGCTTCATATCGAATAGGTAATTGGAAATTCTTAGGAAATTTTGTAGCTAAGGCGCCAAAATTATTAACGGCCCCACGTGGTAACTTGATGTACCATTTGGCAATGTTTCCTGTGAAAGTGCAGTGGAAAATTCTAAGCCAGATACTATCATCCACCACAGAGTTAGAAACAGACCATAGGTGAAAGGTGGTGACGTGTGTAGCCAGATCGTCCCCTTGTTTCCCTTCGAATTTAGGGATGTCAGACGAAATCTTGTGCAGTACTGAAGGCTAGAGTGGGTTGTGGTTAATGGGATCATTGGTCAATTTTTAGAGGTCGGGGATGTCTATAGCTGCGAAGAATGGCGATTGCGTGTTTGCCCCCGGATCTAACCAAGGAAGTATTGGCTGACCATTTAGACCATAGGGTCCGCCCATCAATGTGTTACCAATGGGATAAGTAGGACTTTGTTGATAAAAGTTACCAGTGAGTGGGGGTGTAGGGGTGTATGGTTGCTGTCTGTAGGGTATGTTGTACTGGGGGGAAAACTGTTGGTTTCCCCTAGTGTAATAGTTTCCCCCTTGCCCAAATTGACTTTGGGGTTGGTTTGCCCATATGGACGTGATAGAGTTATCCAGTGGCATACTGCTATTCATATAGTTAAGCATCGACATAGACCCTACACCAGAAGTTTGACCACCCAAAGGAACAATATTAACAATTGGTTGTCATGTTTGTCCTAGTGAATGTAGGGCTATTGAAGTGTCCCCTGGCATATATGTATTGGTGACACTACCCACTAGCATAATAGCCAAGGGGTTTGAACTCAGCAAAGGGTTCCAAACGAAAGGGTTGCTAAAAGGAACCGAAGTAGCCCCACTAGCGAGAGTGGAAACCATGGGTCCCGGCACAGTCACAATAGGAGAAGATCCTGAAGGGTTTAGAGGTCCGCTAACAGTTGTGGTGACTGGATTTCTGGGACCAGGTATAGCCTGGCTACTGGGGTTGCCAATCATTGGCACAGAACTGAGGACTGGCGAGGAAGATGGTGGTGCACCAGAGTTGGTCACCAACGACATCAACCCCATGGGCGCCAGTTTTTAAATGGATGTAGGTGCAGCCAAAGACATAACTTGGCCTCGTGTAACCTAAACTAACAATGGCCCCAACGGGTCAGTGAGAGGAGGATTGTAAGGAGGTATGACTCCTTCTGTAAAGGATCCTCTGGAAAGTCTGTATGATATGGATCTATATGAAAGTGAGGGGTTGTCACTGGAGACTACTCTTCCGAACAAGGCACTAGCTCACCGAGACTTGACTCCTCCCCTGGTGTCAATGTAGGGAGACCTTGCTACCATTTAGAAAAACGACGAGGGTCGAAGGAAGCCACGGTGACCTATTTACTTTTATCAAATTTTTTATTATTGTGATGTATTATAAAGTCTCAGTGATAGTAACCACACACCTAAAAAAGAAAAAAGAAAAAAGGACTTCTAAAATCAATCAATCAAGCAGCCAAAATAGGTATGACCCCATATGAGTACTATCATTTGCTAGAGATGAAAGCCAGTATCACAATAGCATAAAGAGAGAATTGGTCAAATATACAAATATGATTACTCTAGGGCATCGCCCAAACCTCATACAATAGGTGTAAGCACTCTCATGAAGACAAGTACCCTCCCAAAGGCCAAAGACAGAGTAGGTCCATCTATTTTAGGTACCAGGGCAGCCGTCCTAGTCACCTTGTGTAAGTCCCTAAAAAGTATCGAAACTAAAGATACCTCAAATCGCAGACACTGTCAGGGCGGTCACAGTCTTAGACAGCACACTATATGGGCAGAACACCTAGATCCCCGATCTAGTTTCAACATCCCCGAAGGGAACCCCAATATATAGCATCCCCACTGAATGCACTCGAAGGTGGGCTACCTTCTTATGCACCCTGGTGTTGTCTCGCGCTTAACTCTGGTGGTAGTGGAGTGGTAGCGACAGTATGAGTGTAGTAGGATTTCACTTTTTAATGACTCTAGTTTCAAGTTTTGAGATCTTGGGTGATTTTCTCAGCTATCCTACCCCAAGATCCTAGCTTGAACTATTGTTGGTGTGAGCTCAGAAAAAATTTATATGATTAATTTTATTATCGCTAGATTCTTAGTGTACTTGATTATTAGTCTTGCAGAGGGGGAGTGGACGTATGAAATGTGATGAGACTCGGACTCAAAAACCATGCAGAAACATGCTCTAAATATTCAATTCAATGAAGAGTTTATTCTACAGGGAGAGATATTTCAAACATCCATGCACTAAACATTCAAATAACAAAGTTCAACCTTAAAAGATTTAGACATCTATCTATCCTCGCTAATAGCTTTTTAACCAAAAATTTCAGAATGAATTCAGCTATGTTTAGAAAACTTAAAAAAAAAAAATCTTCCTTAAAAAGTAGATGCTACCAACACTAACTTTTTGAACAAGAACTAAATATTCTATTTAGTAAACAAGCATAGGGATCCAACAAAATAAGCTAATATGGTAGCCAATAACTCCACAACTAAGGGGAAACACAACAAGGGTGTAAGCAACAGATTTTCGTTGGGTAATGCTGGCAAGAAGAGGCTAAAAAGCATTAATGATGGGACTAACACACTGTATCTGACCATAATAAGCATTATAATGCACTGAAACACTCTTAGAGGGAGCATTACTCAAGGTAAAGTTGTACAAATGACTAGGCAGGGTCTATTCTAGACTCTGTGAGCTGCTGAGATGGTTACTGAGCATATAAACTTATCAGAAGGGGATGTGAGTAGAAGGAAAGAGGTAAATTCATATGAACAATCTAGAAACTTGGGGTTGACTCCCTAGTGGAGTCACCATTTCTTCTATAGGGTAATATGCTTGGGCGGTGGTAGATGAATATCCCTCTCAGGGCTTTCCGGTGCCCGAGGCAGACTGTAATATTAGCTGTAAAGTTTCAAAGGTATTGCATACATGTTAATACTAATATATAATTGAAAAAGAAAGATTTGGAATGATTACCTCTTTGTGGATGGAAAATCCTATGGAGAATGCTAAGTAGTGTGGTAGAAGTCCTTCCCCACCGGCTCCAAATCCAGACCCTGCAACCAAGCAAAGCACCCGTGTAATCCTCACAAAAATATAGTTTTATAACAATTAAAATAGTATATAATCGACATTTAACTACACAGACCTAATCCATTCATATCATGCTTCATAGAAAAATGACCAACAAATGTGACACTGAAGTAACGAATGGACAAAACCGATACAGTTATTTTGATTTATAAAAGGAGGATTACAACTGTCAGTTGTACCAAGCCCTCCTCAGTCTCCCAATTCCTATCTCTCTTTCTCTATCTCCGAGTGTGATGATTCTTTGGGCTAAGAGTCCTCAATGAACCTCGCCAATCTTCAAGCCTGACACTTTAACAATGAAATTCTGCTCCACATATAATCAAACCTTCGAGCTTAGACCAAGAGCCCAAACCTCCAATTTATAGGAAATGGAGAGGACAAACCTTGCCAATTCTTTCAACCAGTTCAAATTGGGAAAGATCTAGATGTGTCCTAGCTTATCTTTGCTTCTGCCTTCCATAGGAGTTTATTTGTGTTTGGCATGTCTAATAAAAGGATTGTGCCATAAGTTTCTACTTTTGAACATACTCTTTCTGAGGAAAAGCTAGAAATTCCATTCAATTTCTGTGAGTTATTTCATTTTTCACATTCAAACATGGATAACGTTTCCCCTTAGGCAAGACAAAGTGTTACCTTAGGCACTAACTTAGACAAAAAGAAGGGGAATTAAACAAATGAAGAGCAAAGAGCAGCCTGAGATCTGGTAAGTACTTTTAAACTAGCCAGCTTTTGACATACACTTAAGAAAGACATGAAAGTAAACTAGGATCTAGTAAGTACTTTTAATCTAGCCAGCCTTTGATACACTTTCAATAGAAAACATATAAAAACAAAGGGAAACTTGAAGGTAGTTGTTGGAGTAGAAACTAGCGGGCCGGGCTCACCAGAAATCCTCTCCTAGCTCTGCTCTACTTGGTGACTTTCAAGACAAACACAAAGATAACAAAGAATGGCCTAAGATCTGGTAAGTACTTTCAAACTAGCGAGCTTTCAACACATTCCAAGGGAAACATTCAGACAGTCTTTGGGGATAAAACTAGGACCAGGGCACACCATATCTTCCTTAGTTCATCTCTACTTCACATATACTGAAAATAACATTTAAGAATAACAATTATCTAAGGCAACAGGATGAGGGAAAGCCAGCATTCCTATGCTTAAACTGAATTAAATCATTCCTAAATAACACAGATTTGGAAGAAAACATGAAGATAAAGATTTTCAGTCAGAGAAGGGTACTGATATACAGTAGGTCCTAACTCTATGAATGATGTTCTTTATAAAAGAATATGAACACAGTGAAAACGGAAACAAAATAACAAGTTACAATGAGAAAAACATCACCGTCAACATAGACCACGATACCATAAATCATCTTGTATTGATGCTCCAAACCAGTTACAGCTTCAAGTCTAATGCTTTAATTTAGCAATCATCCACACTTCCCAAACTAACTTATCTATTACAAGAAGAGCTCCAAGAGCCAGTGAACACTATTTATAGGTAGAAGTCTCAAGCTTTATTACATTTCAATGTTGAGTAGCCAAATCAACCAACCCCTCTCTCATCTTCTCCAGTAGTATTTATAGAATAATGAGGAGGTGAGATCTGATAAAAGATCTCCAAATATAATTAATACAGACTTAATGGTTCCTCGGCCTTTGGGGGGCTCGATGAAGAAGCTTACATAGGTGTCCTCTGTATTAAATAATTTACATTAAGATTTAAGCTCGGTGGGATCTCTTTTTGACTTTTGAGGCTCTGTGTTGTGTAATAGTCACTATGTTGATATTTTTTACATGAAGCTCCTTGGAAGAAATAAATATTTGGCTGCGCTTGAGGAAAATATTTGATCTTGATTAATAACTTCAGCCTCTGTTTGCATGCTTTGAGGCACAGGTGGCAATGTGGTAGCTGGGAGGAATCAATTTTCCTCAGTTGTGGCGGTGGAGGCTTTCTGTCTGATGAACCTTTATGATTTACCTTTAAACTGTGTTTTAATAGGGGGATTAGGCTTTTGATAATCCATCTTAGTCGTAATTCCCACAAATCTATCTTCAATCTCATGTTCTAATGCGTTCCTGTCTTCGACACTAATACTCTTTGATTTGTGCTTGATTCGCCGTGTTTGTTGGTGTGCAGGGCTACGCAGGGGTCGTATGGCATCAATGCCTCATGAATCATTAGAAAAACATGGAGTTGAACCCTGCGAATGATTCTCTTTGATGAATCGAAGGCGGGAGGATCGTCACCCTCAGCCTTCAAAATTTTCTTCAGCATAGCGGAAAAACCATTTAAACCCTACAAAACACGAACAACGTTATAAAATCCTGCATATGTAGGTTTACTACTTCGGAAGGCATGTAGAGAGAGCATGGTTGTTGGATGGCATCATCCAACGGTCGATATTGATTAGAGGAGGTCAGAGGGAAAACGGAGGAAGAATTAAATCAGAATCGTCGATCGCGCAGAGATCAACGGTCGAGAGCGAGGGCGAAAAGTCAAAATGAATAAGTCGTTCTATTTGAAAAATAAACGAAAAATGGAGAAAAGAGGGTAAAAATCTTTGTTTTGGAGAAATATGATTAAAAAATGAGTGGGGATATCGGGACGAACGTGAGCCGTCGGATGAGATCGGGCCATGCGATCAATGGTGGAGATGTTTTTGATAACCACGCCATACCACGTTTATCTTACGGGCTTCTTTAGAGCACGATCACCGTCCGATGAGCTGGCCTTAGATCGAAAGGCGCATGCTAATATCAGGCTGAGCCGATATCTGACCTTTAATGCCCGGGGAAAACAGTATCACCATACCGCCCAAGGCCATGTGTCGGCCGGTGGCACTGATCGCTACCAAATGGAGAAAACCGCCTCCCTCTCAAAAGCAGTGCGATGAATTCCGCCCGGTTTTCATTTTAATATAATGACAATAAAACATTAAAAACCCAGAATTTAATATACAAAAAGGTTTGTGTCAGGAGGGTTTTATATTCGCGATTTGACTTGGCGCCCGTCTGCAGGGCCATGGTCTATATCGAAAGCAATATGACCGGAGGTTTTATGCACAAGGCTAATCGGCATCGGAGATTTCAATAAAGGGGAAGACTTGCACACTGTGTTACCTCCAATGCGATAAGCGCCCAAATAGCTCAGTGCCTGGTTCCAGTGCCAGGGCCTATGGAGTGGAAAAGGCTAAGGACTTGGCCCAAGGGGGCTTAAGCCTTTACACCAAAATATGTATTTTTTATGAAGTTTTCAATGTTTTTCAAGGGTTTTGAGGGTTTCAATAAGGCAAAGAAGGAGTCTTGAACCTTATCATAAGGGTTTAGATGGAGGGGAAAAGGGGAAAAATATGAACATGAAGAATTTTTTGGGTAACAAAGGGATAAAAATGAGGTTAATTTTGGAAGTGGAAGGAAATGGAAAAAGGTGTTTGCAGCAGTATTTTGTCTTTGAAATCAGCAAAATTTCTGAGTGTAAAATGGGCACAGAAGTGAAGATTTGGACAGAGGCATGAGGTCTCCAAGAGTCTTCAAGAGGTAACACTTTTTAGCAATAAAATTTGTTCCTTAAAGACTTAAAAAATGTTTTAGCCAGCATTTGATATAACAAATTTTATAGCTGGCTAACAGTGGCTCCACTTGGGGATGGTGCCTTCTTAAAGGCATCAAGAACTTCAGACTTGCATTCTTTGGGAGGCTGATCAGTGCCTTATCCATTGTGATACCTTTCTTTCCTTGAATGATCTTCTTTTGCTCTGAAAACATATTCGCAGCCATAAAAACAATGGATCTTTCATCAACAAGCTATCTACCTACCCAATCCTACAGATCTAACATTTTTTCTTCATTAGAGTGCACTTGGATTGGAAAACTCTTTCACAACATTTTATTCTTTTGAAAGCAGGAAATCTAATCTATATCTACTTCTTATTTCTCCATGGAATCAGATTGAACAGTCGATCCCATATGATTCTACCTAATCTACCATCTGTTGGGATTAAACTGTCCAACGGACTTTATTCTCTAAATTCTACAACAGAAATTTAAAAAACAATCAAGTCAGGATTGAACAATCTAACTTGATGCTGGTCTATGGCATAAAAACAAGCTGCACATAGACATTATTTTGCACAAAATTAAAACAAAATGGAAGGCTTGAGATCTAAAATTTCAAAGCATTTCCTTCACCCTTTTTACAGCTCTATTTTGACTCTTGCTTGAGCTGTCTTTCCGTTGCTAACTAGTTCAGCTTTTGAGCTGATTAGAACCAGATTTTTACATCTTTTGACTCAGAATTTGAAATAGATTTGAGTCATTCTCTCGCTTGGAAACTCAGGTTCATATTTTGAGCATGTTTGAACCTTTAATTTCTATCCCAAACTATCGACTGATAAGCCAAGATTAAACAGTTTGGAAAATCGAATTCACTATCCTATTAGCAGAAAATTTAAAACTAATTAGTCAAGATTAGGTTGTTTTACTAACTAGAAGTGTGTTCTCTAGGAGTGGCATTTGAGCTTGCACACTTTCAGATTTGTTTCTCTTTTTGGTATGGGGCTATACCTTTCTTGTTTTTACAATCTGCCCTCTTTTCTTTCTTTCTTTGTTTTTGTATTTTTGATTTTTTATAACTTTGAATGCAATGATGGGTGAAATATTTACAATGAGAAAAAGATAAAAGGCTTTCAGAACATAACATGGATCAAGTGAAGTAATGCTTAAGCATCCTTCCATTTACAAAACCCCCAAACAATTCTGCTCCATTCAACTCTTGCAAGAAATAGGCATTATTACCAGCAGCTGAATGCATAGAGTAAGGGCCAAGCCATAAGTTGTCAAATTTTCCATGCTTGCCCTTGTCTTCCCTCCTTGAGTCCCACTTCAAAACTTTGTCCCCAATATTGAAATTACTGGCCTTTATTCTTCTGTCAAAAAGCTTTTTAATGTTGTCCTATTTTTGTAATGCTTTGTTATAAACCTCCTCTTTGGTTTGTTGAAGATGAATGGTCTGATTTATTCTCCTGATTATGTCATTATCTTTAGTTTGCAACTCTTGAAGAAACTTCATCACTAATACACCAAGGTTGTTTGGAAAAATTGCATCAGTACCATACACAAGCTGGAAAGGTGACATACCAATAGATTTCTTCAAAGTCAATCTATCAGCCCAAAGTGCATGAACTAGCTTTGTGTGCCAAGACTTTTTGTTGTCCTCCAATAGTTTTTTTATTATGTTCACTAAACTCTTGTTGGAGGATTCTGCAAGTCCATTACCTTGAGGGTAATAGGCCGTGGAATGCCCCAATGTTATCTGATATCTGTGGCAGAATTCAACCATCTTCTTTGATCCAAATGTTGTTGCATTATCAGTGATGATCTTGGTAAGACAGCCAAATCTAGAGAGAATATTATTTTCTATGAATTTTATAATAACAGAATCATTGGCCTGCCTACAAGGTATGGCTTCTATCCACTTAGTGAAATAGTCTGTGGCGGTGAGAATCCATCTATGTTGAGCAGAATATGGTGGATGGATTTCTCCTATGAAGTCTAGTCCCCACTATCGAAAAGGGGCTTCAACAGTGATTGGATGCAGAGGCAGGGGTAGAAGTTTTCTTTTTCCTTCAAAAAGTTGACATTTATGACAGGCAATGATCATCTTGTGTATATCAGGATAAAGAGTAGGCCAATAAAAACCAGCCCTCAAAATTTTGTTGGCTACTGTCTTCCAGTACAAATGACCTCCACACTCTCCTTCATGGAACTCGTGCTTAACCTTCTCTGCATCAAACTCAGGCAAACATTTAAGCTATACACCACTTGCATTTT
>JAXQQM020079316.1:0-16108 GCA_034641835.2 Pinus albicaulis
ATGGAGGGATTCTATTGGGAGTGTTAGAGTCGGTCTGGTCATCCCTCTGTCAGAGATCATTTCTCTTTTTGCATATTCATTTTTAAGTGTCTCGCTTGACTCACTTCGTTGCATTTCGCTAGGGGCATGCCATTTTCTGACGGAAGGGCTTGGTTTTCTTGTTTCCCTCATGTTTGTACCTGATGGGTTAGTCAAAATTTCTCCGAAATTGTCAAAGTTTAGTTCATGTCATTCACAGTCATAAATGGTTATCTTGGTCAAAGAGTCTTTTGTTTTTTGAGTCTAGGGTTAGTCTTTTGACATGTTTAATAAACGCCCGTAGGCCATGAGGATGCTTTTCAAAGAAGTTCTCAGTTCAAAATTTCATTATCAAATATATTTCGAGGACATTTCTTGTTCAAAAATCTGTTTTGAAAAAGAAATTGTCGAGTTCATTTTTTGTAATAATTATGTATTTTTTCCCCATGAAAATTTCAAACCATACTCTGGTTTTCCTTTTCCAAGGTCCAATGCCAACATCCCTGCAAAAATCAACTAATTTCATCAGTCCAAACTCAGAAAATCAGTGAAAAGCCAAAAGGCAGAGTTTCATTAAATGACAAAATGCCAAAATCAAAAAACATTATGAAGTGGGTTTTTGAAGAAGTAAAAATCAAAACCATGTTTATGAGATATTTTTCAAAGCTATATAAACCCTTCACATCAAGAAACATTCATGAAATCTCATAGCAAAATCGTGTTTTGGAAGTTGGAGAGCAAACAACGTTTAGAAGGGCCGTGACTGTGTGTCAAGACAGGCGCGACACATACAAAAGAGGCGCGGCGCACCCACAGTGCACGACGCACACAGCCAAAAAACTCAGTGCTTTTTTCTTTAGGCGCGGTGCACCCAAAGGCCGTGGCGCATTGGGTCTGCACGCGGCGCATAGATCCCTAAGGCCGAAATTCACTTCCGCTCCACAAAATTTCGATTCAGTTCAGTGATATCTTCTCCAAGTAAGTTTGTCCAAGCTCGTTCAATTATTTTAAACTATGGTATTGTGGTTTAGAGGCAAAGAGATTAGTGTTTTAATGGTGCAAAAATTAAACCTATATTCACATATAGCAATCAGCTCCATAGGGTTTTGAAAAGTATTGGTGATATTGTTTGGTGTTTAAACTATTAGTCCACTTTCATCGTGCTTTCATACTTGTCACAATATTACACCACAGTCCCTCTCCTATATTCACTATCCCATATCCCTAATACCATTTTGTTCCCATGTTTTTAGTTCCAAAACCCTATTACTTATTCCCACATCCCTCCATTGACAAAGCCTAATTGTCAGACACTGCAAGGACTATTTATTTGTCCTTGATTTCATTTGACTCATATATATGTTGCCATTTCATTTTCACTCTTATTCCTAATAACTACCCCCCATCACTACACTCATTCCTATTCACTTGTAAAATCCCCAAATCCCATAATTCCCCAAAGAGTGAGGTGTGACTATTCTGTCACTTAAAACTCTCTTGTCAACCCTCTTCCCACTGTGACATTTACTACAGCCCCTTATCATATATGTGGCACATGTGACATTGAAACATACACCAAACTCTTGTTTTCATCATAACCATATCAGCATATATTTGTCATACATTTCAGCACCATGTCAGAGACAGATTCAACATTCTACAGTAGAACTAAATGTGCCAAGGAGATCTCACAAAAGTGGCAGGCATGTCAGGGAAGAACCCACTTCTTTGACACAGTTGCAGGCTTGCCCGCTTGCAATGGATTGTTTTCAGTGTCAGTCATGTTTCCAGTATTGTGAGATGATTGCCCGAACTCAGCATCATCCTGAGTTAGCTCGCCTATTTGTCCTACGTTTGCATAATGGTCGTGTAAACCTTGCTGGAGTGAATTTTATGTTGTCACCAGAGACTATTTCTGAGGCGACCGGGATACCAAACATCGGTGAAGAGTGGAACAAGAGACAACAACTGGATAGAGCCTATTATGAGCCTTACATCAGACCTGGATATTTCAGGCAGTTGAGCAGGGTTTTTCCATTTCGTTTCTTGAAGGAAGAGTATGCACCATTGATGAAACTTATCATCAGGTATTTCAGTTGTGAAGGGCGCTTTTCACGCTTGTATTTGTATCACATCCGACTGTTGATGCATTTCACGAGAGTGCGGTTGATGAGCATTCCATACTTCATGTACCGTAACATAGAGCAGATGACGGTCCTTATGCAGAAGAAGACACCAGCGCAGCAGCATAATAGTATTTACCATTACGCGCTCATCAAAATCATGGTGGCACATCAGCTCGCACAGCAGGGCATCACATGGGATGAGTTCGTTTCCCGTGACTTCTTTTCAGCGCCGCAGTCTCCTCCTGAGGTTGTTCATGATGAGGCTGAACCTTCACACCAGTTTGAGGTTCCTGAGACTAATCATATCAGTGCTCCAGTGTATGTGACATATCAGCGAGGCCACAGAGCCTTATTTGCAGCGACACGACGAGTACTATCTCCACCCGGGGTGGAAGGGGTCTCGTTGACTTCATCAGCAACACGAGTACTATCTCCACATGGTGTGGAAGGGGTCTCGCCTTCGACGTCAACACAAGTATAGGTTTAGGATAGAGGAAAGAGGCCTATGCATGATGAGGGCCCTTCAGGAGGCCGAGACATTGATTTTATACTCATCGATGTTGATGCGAGCTCTCCTAGTTCGAAACTGAAAGAGATCATCCAGGAGCAAAAGGCCGAGATTGACACGCTGAATGAGAAATTGCAGAGAGCTCAGTGGGTGATATATTACTTGGAGCAGCGTAATATATAGCTGGAGGATCAGCACACACTTGTAGAGTTGCGGCAAATCCGTGAAGATCGACAATTGACCCGGAAGAGACCAGGTGACATGACACCATTTGAGCGAGAAAATTGCCTTACGCATGTCAAAATTCATCTGGAGAAGCTCTTGGAAAAGGCCAACAGGGACAAAGACATGCTCAGGCATATGAAGAATCACTATTGGGCCCACACACACGTTTGCAGAGAAAAAATTGAAGTTCTTGAAAGCAAGGCTGAAAAGAGCACTAAAACGTCGAAAGAGGCTAGATCCACTCCGAATCTTGGCCGATGCTTCCTTGGCTGAGCATGAAACATGATGGGAGACCTTCACTCCAAATTTCAGCAAATTTGGAGAATATTTTGTCATTTTGAAAATTTTGGTTGCAAAACAGGTTTTTCTGCCCGACGCGTCGCGCCTCCTGATGCGTGCTTATGATTGGGACACCTTTTAGAGGAAAAATTTATATTTTTAGATTTTTCATGGTAAGTTATGCATGCTCAGGAATGGCTGAAGCATTTCATCAAATTTTGGATGGTCTTAAGGGCCAAAAACACCATGAAAATCACCTTTCTGCCACCTTTTGCACCAGCAAGAAGTACTTTTGGGAGATTGAATTTTTGGAAGGGAAAATGAGCTCCAAATTGACAAATGCCACTTGGGTTGGATAGAAGACATCCAGGGATTTCCAACGAGCTATCATGAGATCACTTTTGACTTCAGGAAGTGCTCCAAAAATAGGTCCAAAGTAGCGCGGTGCATAGAGCTTTGGAGCGCGGCGCATAGAGGAATTCAGCCTATTTTTCACTTTCCAGCTCAGGAATTCGGCCAGTTTTGACTAGTTTCACCTCTTGATGTAATTTTTGATCTAGATTGATGTAATATGGTAACCATGATGTAATTTTGGCATGTATTTAATTGTTCTAGATGATTCATTCACAAAAAAGTGAAAATCAAGTGAATGGATCAGTTTTCTAGCTTATAGAGGCAAGTTGTTTGGCTACCTAGATTTTAGCTCTTTGTTTAGACTTGGTTCAAACTGCTCCTAGAAGCATGAGCTCGACCCAGAGAGGCATGGGAAGGGGTTAGAATTGTCTATTTATTGTATTTTTTGAGACATTTTAAGGGTTGGAATCTTGGGAAAAGTTTGGCAATCCATTGTTCATCCATATTTCAGTTTTTGGCAAAGGAAAGACCAAAGTTTTGCAGCACTTGTTGGGATCCTTGTGGCTTCTGAGTTTTGATGATGTTTCTTCTCATGTTATTTTAAGTTAATTATTGTTATATTTATGCCATCTTTCTCTATGCTTCTGAATTAAACAAATGAGTATTTGAGGTAGAATTCATTGATTTGCTGGTGCTCTGCCTTAGACTTTTGTTTAATTTTACATGTTTTCGTCAGTTTGAAGAGGATCCTTGTACTCTCTTGCCCTCTTCAGCTCCTCAGCAATATTTTCCATCCATTCACTCGATCTAAGACATCAAATCCATTGCCTACCCTGCCCCAACTTGAATTCTTCAAGATCTGGCCTCATCCCTAAGCCCAAAATTGTTTTTCCCTTTTTTCAACAAAAAACCCCTAAAAATCAAAATCAAACTCTCCTATTTGTTTATCTAGCCTAGAATCAGTTGTTGTTATTGTCATCTCAACCCATTTTGAATATCTTCATTGAGATTGACCCGGAGAGAGCCCTCTCCTGTCCTCGTAGGGCTAGCTACGAGGCTGAGCGTGGTTTGGTGTTGTCCTTCTTCTGCCTTATTTCAGCCTGAGGTGGATTTGGGAACTAACATAGTTGCGACCATACTGGGGAAGAAAATGGTTTTCTTGTTGATGTTATTTGCTTCATAAGTTATAGACGGAGTCTGAAGTCATGCCAGGTAGCTTTCGAAATGCTTTTTCCTTGCATTAGCGGAAGTAGATAAACGCTGCTTCAGTTGATCTCCGGTTTAGCTTGTGAATGTGACATTTTCCTTGCGAGTTACCCTAGTATATTATATCGTTCTAGACTTTTGGATGATTGAGTCTAGAATTTGACAGGCTGAATAGATTGTTTTTTCCTTTTGATTCTTGAAATAATTCCACACTGGCTTCCAGAAGACACATGAGAGAAAATCCTGATCCAGATCCTCCTCCAGTGTATGAGAATCCTAATCTAATTCCAAGAATTTTCCGTCGAGAAGCTCCTGTGTTTCCTCTATTTAAATCTCATTCATACCCTACTGTATTTGAATACATCGAAGACATTGAGTTTGATGATCAGTTCGAGTTATCCTTGTTTGAAACCAAATCTGAAAGTGCTACTAGTTCTACCGTCATAAATCCCGAGTTCATTAAATATCTTGAGGTTGAACAATCTAATAGATCCATTGATAATTACATTCTGAATCTTCAAAACTCCATTGTGGCAACTAATATTCCTGAGTTTATTGAATCTGCACTCTTTGGCCATCTGAAATTGCATCCGGTTCACAGATTCCCACTGAACCTCCCTTTATCCCTACCATTCCCGTACATCCTGATATCTCTGATCAGCAATCAGTGGTAGTTCCTCCTCCATCTCCACCGCATACACCTCGTTCATCTACTGCTCCCACTCCACCTGTTTCTCCAAGACAGATTATAAATCCGCCAAGAGCCATGGCTGCTCGATTTTCTCCTCTCGTGTTACCACAACAGTTGAATGATATGCCTGCAGATTATTAGAGCAAGATTCCAATATTTGATGGCACTCTGCAGAGTCTTCCGGCACAACAGGATGTAGATAATATGGCAGAATTTTTCGATCTTCATGAGATCGATGAAGAGAATGTAACCATGAGACTTTTTGTGCAAACTTTTGGAGGGGAGGTAAGAAAATGGTTTAGAGCTTTGCCAGCAAGAAGCATTACTACAATGGCAGAACTTCACCGACAATTTCTAGATCGTTGGGAAATTAAAAAAGATCCACTTCAGATCAATGCTGAGTATAACAACATCAAGCGCAATCCTGGTGAGTCCGTTCAAGACTATATTATCAGATTCAATGCGGTTTATAATGCAATTCCAGATGACTTAAGACCATCTAGAAAGTCAGCTCTCCTTAAATTCCCGGATGGTTTCGATCCGGATATGGCTTATTCATTACGAGACAGAGATCCGCCTACCTTGGAAGATATGCAGAAGATTGCTGTTAGTGTTGAGGTGAATTTGAATGATAAGAGAGCCAGGTTGAAAGCAGAGAAGAGAGTGACCATAAAGGAAGAAGCTTCCACATCTACATCAGATTGGCACTTGCTTCGCGAAATGGAATTTTTTTTCAAAAGAATGACGCTTGATAAGCCCGAACCGCAGATTCGAAATCCCAACTACCGTGGCCAGCAACAGCGACAGTTCAGAATTAAACAACGTGAACAGAGAGCACAAGAGCCGGCAGCCAAGCAGCAAGTTAAAGCACCTCTTCAGCAGAATTTTGTTGGTCAGAATTCAGATGACGAAGATGATGTAGTGGAAGAAGAAAATCACTTTTTTACTCTTGATGATTTTCCCATTTACATCACTGAAGATGAACAGTATGCAGAAATTTCAGCTACACAGAAAGATGAGGATTTTATTTTAGCAAATGATGCAGCTCTTGAGGAAGAATCAGATGAATACCAAAGAGGGTATATGAATGCTTTGTCCGCTCAGAAGAAGAAATACTCATTAAGAAACAAAGATGTGCCCATAAACCCAATTCAGAAGAGAAAAGAGGCTTCAGCACCGAAGATAGATTCACCTGTAGCACAAAAGAAAGGAAAAGAGAAAATTGATCCCGCAGCTAACAAATCATCATCAGCAAAAAAGTCAAATCAACCAAGCGTATTGAAGGATAAGGCTAAAAGGAAAGAAGTTCCAATCAAAGAGGTCGAAAAGGTTTCAGCTTTTAGTTTGGAGAATGAAATTTCTAAATTGAAGGTATTTATTCCCTTGATAGAAATTATGAAGAACATTAGTTATAGAGGTCAAGTCTCTAAAATTATGAATTTTGATCCAATGTTTGACATGGTGAATATTGAAGATGATCAGCCCGAATTGATATTTGGGCCTGCTTTAGATGGTAAGTCCCCTGATAGCGATGTTCCTCCCTTTTATATCAGTTTGAGGTTGCATGAATTTGTATTGCATAATGCCATGTTCGATTCCGGTGCTTCGCACAATCTTATGCCAAAAGAAATCATGGAAAAGTTGGGTTTAGACATTACAAGGAAGTACCATGATTTGTACTCATTTGATTCCAGCCGAGTGAGATGTATCTGGCTCATCAAATATTTGGTTGTTAGTTTAGATCAGATTCCTGCGAAGAATGTCTTGATGGACGTGGTTGTGGCAGACATTCCTCCCCGTTTTGGGATGCTCCTTTCTAGATCTTGGGGAGCAAAGTTGAAAGGTACACTACAGCTAGATTTCTCCTATGCAACAATTCCTGTCTTTGGCCAAATGAGAAAGTTATATCGAGAACAGAAGATGAAATACATGATAACAAGCAAGGAGAAACCAATCAATCACCCTGTAAATTATGTACATACAGACTTAGAGTCTTTTGTTTTGTTTGCTGATAGTTTTAATGATATAGATAGTCAGTTAGTTCAAGAAGAAGATATACCAGAGATTACCGAGAATTTCAGAGAAGTTCTGCAGAAAGAAAGACAAGAAAAGAAAGCTACTGTTGAGCAATTAGCTAAAGACGATGGGCAGCAAACAGAAAAAACAGAGCTGGTGCAATTTCAGCACTTAGAGGATGATGAAGATGGTCTTTGGACCATGGATTTTGATGGCACAGTGGGTAGTGATGGTGCTGGAATTGGTATTTGGGTACGCAGTCCATTTTCCGCTCCGAATAAGGTGCCGAGCAATGTGCGAGTATGTTCCTACAAACTAGCATTTGATTGTTCTAACAATGAGGCTGAGTATGAGGCTCTGATTTCTGGCCTAAAGATTCTAAGAAATCTTAACGCAAAAAGAATTGCAGTCTATGGTGATTCCGAATTGGTGATAAAACAGGTAAAGGGTGAGTTTCAAGCCAAGCATCCTCGCATGAGGGCTTACCGTAATGCAGTTTTAGACATCTTGAAGTTATTTTCAGACTATACCTTGACGTGTGTGCCTCGCATCCAAAATGGTGTTGCTGATGGACTTGCTAAAGCAGTAAGAAATTTAAAAATCCCAATGAATTCCAGCAATAAGTTCGAGATCCATGTGAAGTACTGCCCTACCGTTCCGGATAATCAGAGATGTTGGCAAGTTTTTCAGGACGATGAGGAGATTAATGATTTCCTGCAAAACAAGAGTAAGTTTAAATATACCTCCATAGATATAGAACACGATGATGGTAATGATGATATGCAAATAAATCAGATGGAAGTGTTGCAGCTTAAGGATACCATCATTCCTAAAGGATTGATTCCTTTAGAGGAACTCTTTGATCAAGATGACGTAGCCCGCAAACCAACATTGAGGCCGACTAAAAAAGGTGTTGAAGAAGTAAATATCGGGACAACTGAAAACCCCAAGATGGTAAATTTATCCAAGTCATTGTCACCGGAGGTAAGAGCTGAATATGTGAGTTTGTTGTCTTCATTTGCTGATGCTTTCGCTTGGGATTACTCAGATTTAAAGACATATGACACTAATATCATTCACCATACTATCCCTATTAAACCAAATCAGAAGCCTTTCCATCAGAAGTTGAGGAGAATCAATATGAATTTGTTGCCGTCAATTGAGAAGGAGGTAAATAGGCTGTAAAAATTAGGAATCATTGTTCCCATCATATTTCCTGATTGGATTTCCAATTTGGTGCCCGTTTGGAAAAAGACAGGTGAGATCCGTTTGTGTATTGATTTCAAAAATTTGAATAAGGTGTCATTGAAGGACAATTATCCGCTGCCAAAAATGGACCATATACTGCAACGAGTAGTTGGAGCATCAAGGATGTCACTACTCGACGGCTATTCAGGATATAATCAAATTTTAGTTCATGAGGACGATCGTGATAAAACCGCATTCACCACTACATGGGGAATGTTTCATTATGCCAAGATGCCGTTTGGTTTGAAAAATGCAGGTGCCACTTTTCAGCGTGCAATGGACATGGCTTTCGCCAATGAGAAAGATGTATTTTTGGTTGTTTACCTTGATGATTTGACAGTGTTTTCAAATTCTGATGAAGAACATTTGTATCACTTGAAAGTTGTTTTTCAGAAGTGTAGAAAATATGGCATTTCGCTGAATCCGAAAAAGAGCTTGTTTGCCATGGATGAAGGCAAACTTCTTGGCCACATCATATCGAAAGACGGCATTCGTGTTGACCCGGCACGTGTTGAAGCAATCCAGCAAATTGAACAGCCCCGGAACAAGAAAGAAATACAGTCATTTAATGGTAAGATGAATTTTCTGCGTCGTTTCATTCCAAATCTTGCTGAGCATCTTAGAGAGATCACAAACATGCTGAAAAAGGACAGCCAAGTGAAGTGGACAGAAGAGGCGGTGAAATCATTCAATTTGGTAAAGTTAGCTCTTTCTTCAGCTCCCATTTTAATCAGCCCGGATTACACACAGGACTTCATTTTGTTTTCATTTGCTTCTGAGCACACTTTGGCAGTTGTTTTAATGCAGAAAAGAGATGGAGTTGAGAAGCCCATTGCTTTTTTCAGTCGAATTATAAGGGACGGAGCTTTGAAATACAACATTATTGAGAAACAAGCACTTGCTCTTGTGAAGGCCTTGAAATATTTTCGTGTGTATATATTGCATTCTCACATTATAGCTTACGTTCCTAACGTAGCTGTCAAAGATGTTTTGGTACAGGCAGATCTGGAAGGAAGACGAGGGAAGTGGATCACTGCATTGCTAGAATATGATGTGGAGATTAAACCGACCAAGTTGATCAAAGGACAGGGACTAGCCAAGCTCATGGCTGAAACGAATCTGCATGATTTAGACATAAATCTGATTGCTACCATGTCTGAAGAGAATGAGGAAACTTCATCAATTCAAGTATCTGACATGTTTGTGGATTCTCCATGATACTCGGATATCGTATATGTACTTCAGAATTTGTCTCCACCACCTGGTATTCCTAGAAACAAGGTAGAACTCTTAAGATAAAGGCGGCAAAGTTTTGTGTTTTAAATTCTGCTCTTTAATGGAAAGACCCGGGAGGTGTGTTGCTGAACTGTTTAGTGGAAGATGAAGTGAAACGAGTCATGGAAGATTTCCATAAAGGGGACTGTGGCGGTCACCTTTTCTGGAAGACTACAACCAATAAGATTTTGAGAGTCGGGTACTATTGGCCAACACTTTTTACAGATGTATATAAAGTCGTCAAGAGCTGTCACGAATGCCAAATATTTGAAGGAAGACAAAAACTATAGCCATTGCCATTGAAGCCTATTGAGGTAAGCACCCCGTTTCAGCAGTGGGGTTTGGATTTCATTGGGGAAATCCATCATCCTTCTTCAGGATAGCATAGATGGATTCTAACAGCCACCGATTACTTTACGAAATGGATCGAAGAAGTTCCTACCAGACAAGCTACGGATGCAGTAATTATTTCTTTCCTGGAGAATAACATTCTTTCACGTTTTGGTTGCCCGAGTAAGATAATCACAGATAATTCAGCGGCCTTCAAATCAAAAAGGATGGTTTAATTTTGCAATAAGTATCACATCAGCTTGGGACATTCGACTGCCTACCATCTGCAAGGAAATGGTTTGGCGGAGTCTTCCAATAAGTCTTTGGTAAATATCATTAAGAAATTGCTGGAAATCAATAAGAAAGGTTGGCACAAGAAATTAGTGAATGCGCTTTGGGCTGATAGGGTAAGTCAGAAAAAATATATTGGCATGTCTCCTTTCGAGTTGGTGTATGGAGTAGACACAGTGTTTCCCACTTCTCTTGCTGTCCCGGTAGTCAAATTGCTTCAGGAAGCTGGTAGTGAGGAAGATCCCATGCAGCGAAGGATAAATCAGATGATTCATTTACAGCAGACACGGGAGGAGGTCTTTCAAAATACATTCAAGTTGCAGGAGCGCATAAAGAAGATCTACGACAGGAAGGCAAAAGCAGATAAGTTTCAGCTGGATGAGGTGGTTTTGAAGTGGGATGCTCGAAATGAAGATAAGGGAAAGCACGGAAAATTTGAAAACCTATGGAAGGGTCCTTTTAAGATTGCAGCGTATCGTGGTCAGAACGCCTTTCTTCTCAAGGAAATGAACGGGGATGATTGTCTTGGAGGGCCGATCAATGGTCGGCTGCTCAAGCGATACCATTTCTGAGTATTTTTTGCTGATTTCATTGTCATTGTATATATCGTTCTACTTCTGTTTCATCGCAAGTGTGTACTGATCTCTTTTCTTCAGTTTGGGGCCCGAAGCGAAGGCTATAATTCTGAAGAAGGAGGTTAGTTGGTTTGAAGTTTGCCAAGTTAGTTTTATCAGTCATTTAAGTTTTAAAGTTGAGTTGGTTTCAGTCAGGTTTCAGTCAAGTTTTCAGTCAATAAATGTGTCAAAGGTTTTGTGTTATCTGTTGAAATAATGACTCCATCGCACAATGGATGAAGGCACTGTCTAGCTCTCCCAGAGATCTGTCGTTCTTGGCACCTCCTTGGAGCCACCATCCCCATTGGAGCCAATGTTAGAGTCGGTCTGGTCATCCCTCCGTCAGAGATCATTTCTCTTTTTGCATATTCATTTTTAGGTGTCTCTCTCGACTCACTTCGTTGCATTTCGCTAGGGGCATGCCATTTTCTGATGGAAGGGCTTGGTTTTCTTGTTTCCCTCATGTTTGTACCTGCTGGGTTAGTCAAAATTTCTCTGAAATCGTCAAAGTTCAGTTCATGTCATTCACAGTCATAAATGGTTATCTTGGTCAAAGAGTCTTTTTTTTTTCGAGTCTAGGGTTAGTCTTTTGACATGTTTAATAAACGCCCGCAGGCCATGAGGATGCTTTTCAAAGAAGTTCTCAGTTCAAAATTTCATTATCAAATATATTTCGAGGACATTTCTTGTTCAAAACTCTGTTTTGAAAAAGAAATTGTCGAGTTCATTTTTTGTAATAATTATGTATTTTTTCCCCATGAAAATTTCAAAGCATACTCTGGTTTTCCTTTGCCAAGGTCCAACGCCAACATCCCTGCAAAAATCAACTAATTTCATCAGTCCAAACTCAGAAAATCAGTGAAAAGCCAAAAGACAGAGTTTCATTAAATGACAAAATGCCAAAATCAAAAACATTATGAAGTGGGTTTTTGAAGAAGTAAAAATCAAAACCATGTTTATGAGATATTTTTCAAAGCTATATAAACCCTTCACATCAAGAGACATTCATGAAATCTCATAGCAAAATCGTGTTTTGGAAGTTGGAGAGTAAACAGCGTTTAGAAGGGCCGTGGCTGTGTGTCAAGACAGGCGCGGCACATACAAAAGAGGCGCGGTGCACCCAAAGTGCGCAACGCACATAGCCAAAAAACTCAGTGCTATTTTATTTAGGCGCGGCGCACCCAAAGGCCGCGGTGCATAGAGCCCTAAGGCCGAAATTCACTTCCTCTCCACAAAATTTCGATTCGGTTCAGTGCTATCTTCTCCAAGTAAGTTTGTCCAAGCTCGTTCAATGATTTTAAACTATGGTGCTATGGTTTAGAGGCAAAGAGATTAGTGTTTGAATGGTGCAAAAATTAAACCTATATTCACATATAGCAATCAGCTCCATAGGGTTTTGAAAAGTATTGGTGATATTGTTTGGTGTTTAAACTATTATTCCACTTTCATCGTGCTTTCATACTTGTCGCAATATTACACCACAATCCCTCTCCTATATTCACTATCCCATATCCCTAATACCACTTTGTTCCCATGTTTTGAGTTCCCAAACCCTATTACTTATTCCCACATCCCTCCATTGACAAAGCCTAATTGTCATGACATGCAAGGACTATTTCTTTGTCCTTGATTTCATTTGACTCATATATATGTTGCCATTTCATTTTCACTCTTGTTCCTAATAACTACCCCCCCATCACTACACTCATTCCTATTCACTTGTAAAATCCCCAAATCCCATAATTCCCCAAAGAGTGAGGTGTCACTATTCTGTCACTTAAAACTCACTTGTCAACCCTTTTCCCACTGTGACATTTCCTACATCCCCTTATCATATATGTGGCACATGTGACATTGAAACATAGACCAAACTCTTTTTTTCATCATAACCATATCAGCATATATTTGTCATACATTTCAGCACCATGTCAGAGACAGATTTAGCATATGAGCATGGATATGATCAGGACAGTGATTCTACAGCAGAACTAAATGTGCCAAGGATATCTCATAAAAGTGGCAAGCATGTCAGGGAAGAACCCACTTCTTTGACACAGTTGCAGGCTTGCCCGCTTGCAATGGATTGTTTTCAGCGTCAGTCATGTTTCCAGTATTGTGAGATGATTGCCCGAACTCAGCATCATCATGAGTTAGCTCGCCTATTTGTCCTACATTTTCATAATGGTCGTGTAAACCTCGCTGGAGTGAATTTCACTTTGTCACCAGAGACTATTTCTAAGGCGACCGGGATACCAAACATCGGTGAAGAGTGGAATAAGCGGCAGCAGTTGGATAGGGCATATTATGAGCCTTACATCAGACCTGAATATCTGAGGCAGCTGAGCAGGGTATTTCCTTTCCGGTTTCTGAGGGATGAGTACGCACCATTGATGAAACTTATCATTAGGTACTTCAGTTGTGAAGGGCGCTTTTCACGCTTGTATGCATATCACATCCGGCTGTTGATGCATTTCACGAGAGTGCGGTTGATGAGAATTCCATATTTCATGTACCATAACATAGAGCGGATGACGGTCCTTGTACAGGAGAAGACCCCAGCGCAGCAGCATAACAACATTTACCATTACGCGCTCATCAAGATCATGGTGGTACATCAGCTCGCACAGCAGGGCATCGCATGGGATGAGTTCATTTCCCGTGACTTCTTTGCAGCGCCACAGCCTCCTCCCGAGGTTGTTCATGATGAGGCAGAGCCTTCACACCAGTTTGAGGTTCCTGAGACTGAGCCTATCAGTGCTCCAGTGTATGTGACATATCAGAGAGGCCACAGAGCCTTATTTGCAGCGACACGACGAGTACTATCTCCACCCGGGGTGGAAGGGGTCTCGTTGACTTCATCAGCAGCGCGAGTACTATCTCCACATGGTGTGGAAGGGGTCTCGCCTTCGACATCAGCACAGGTACAGGTTCAGGACAGAGGCAAGAGGCCTATGCACGATGAGGGCCCTTCAGGAGGCCGAGACACTGATTTTATACTCATCGATGTTGATGCGAGCTCTCCTAGCTCGAAACTGAAAGAGATCATCCAGGAGAAAAAGGCCGAGATTGACACGCTGACTGAGAAATTGAAGAGAGCTTAGTGGGTGATAGATTACTTGGAGTAGTGTAATAAACAGCTGGAGGATCAGCACACACTTGTAGAGTTGCGGCAAATCCGTGAAGATCGACAATTGGCCCGGAAGAGACCAGGTGACATGACACCATTTGAGCGAGACACTTTCCTTACGCATGTAAAAATTCATCTGGAGAAGCTCTTGGCAAAGGCCAATAGGGAAAAAGACATGCTCAGGCATATGAATAATCACTATTGGGCCCGCACACACGTTTGCAGAGAAAAAATGAAGATCCTGAAAGCAAGGCTGAAAAGAGCACTGAAACGTCGAAAGAGGCCAGATCCACTCCAAATATTGGCCGATGCTTCCTTGGCTGAGCATGAAACATGATGGGAGACCTGCACTCCAAATTTCAGCAAATTTGGAGAAGATTTTGTCATTTTGAAAATTTTGGTTGCAAAACAGGTTTTTCCGCCCGACACGTCGCGCCTCCCGACGTGCGCTTATGATTGGGACACCTTCTGGAGGAAAAATTGATATTTTTGGATTTTTCATGGTAATTTATGCATGGTCAAGAATTTCTGAAGCATTTCATCAAATTTTGGATTGGCTTAAGGGCCAAAAACACCATGAAAATCACCTTTCTGCCACCTTTTGCACCAGCAGGAAGTACTTTTGGGAGATTGAATTTTTGGAGGGGAAAATGAGGTCCAAATTGAAAAATTCCACTTGGGTTGGATAGAAGACATCTAGGGATTTCCAACGAGCTATCATGAGCTTGATTCAGATTTCAGGAAGTGCTCAAAAAATAGGTCCAAAGTAGCGGGGCACATAGAGATTTGGAGCGCGACGCATAGAGGAATTCAGCCTATTTTTCACCTTCCAGCTCAGGAATTCGGCCAGTTTTGACTAGTTTCACCTCTTGATGTAATATGGTAACCATGATTTAATTTTGGCATGTATTTAGTTGTTCTAGATGATTCATTCACAAAAAAGTGAAAATCAAGTGAATGGATCAGTTTCCTAGCTTATAGAGGCAAGTTGTTTGGCTGCCTAGATTTTAGCTCTTTGTTTAGAATTGGTTCAAACTGCTCCTAGAAGCATGAGCTAGAACTCTAGAGGCACGGGAAGGGGTTATAATTGTCTATTTATTGTATTTTTTGAGACATTTTTAAGGTTGGACTCTTGGGAAAAGTTTGGCACTCCATTGTTCATCCATATTTCAGTTTTTGGCAAAGGAAAGACCAGAGTTTTGCAGCACTTGTTGGGATCCTTGTGGCTTCTGAGTTTTGATGATGTTTCTTCTCATGTTATTGTAAGTTCATTACTGTTATATGTATGCCATCTTTCTCTATGCTTCTAAATTAAACAAATGAGTATTTGAGGTAGAATTCATTGATTTGCTGGTGCTCTGCCTTAGACTTTTGTTTAATTTTACATGTTTTCATCAGTTTGAAGAGGATCCTTGTACTCTCTTGCTCTCTTCAGCTCCTCAGCAGTCTTTTCCATCCATTCACTCGATCTAAGACATCAAAGCCATTGCCTACCCTGCCCCAACTTGAATTCTGCAAGATCTGGCCTCATCCCCAAGCCCAAAATTGTTTTTCCCCTTTTTCAACAAAAAACCCCTAAAAATCAAAATCAAACTCTCCTATTTGTTTAAATAGCCTAGAATCAGTTTTTTTTATTGTCATCTCAACCCCCTTTGAATATCTTCATTGAGATTGACCCGGAGAGAGCCCTTTCCTGTCCTCATAGGGCTAGCTACGAGGTTGAGCGTGGTTTGGTGTTGTCCTTCTTCTGCCTTATTTTAGCCTGAGGTGGATTTGGGAACTAACAGGGAGGATCTCAAA
>JAXQQM020058499.1:0-41713 GCA_034641835.2 Pinus albicaulis
CAGTGTCACTCAAGTAGTCCAAACAACTATAAATTGTGGGCAAGAAGAGCATCTGACACAATGTTTCAAATCATATGCTATTGTCACTAAATTTTCCAATGGGGAACATATAAAAACAAATTAGAAATTACAAAAAGTATTCTCCCACGGGCCATGAGTAATGTCCATGGTGTGGCTGTGATCTGGCAGCAAGACAAATAACTGATGATGAGCCCACAGGTTCAGGATCTAGATGGCATATGAGTAAGGGTACTTTTAGCTATCTAACTTATACTAAAACCTGATTTGTAGATGCAATGAAGTTTGAATCGATCAGCAGGTAGTGTTCCTCACATTGTCGACTTTGTATTGTACCATACAGTATTGTGAGGGGTATATCCTCTTCTGTCATGCATGGGAACTCATTACGCTGAGCTCTATGTGTGTTATAACTAGTATGGATTCAGTCATTTCACTTAATCAAGCTCAACTTACAGTGAGTTACCCAAGTTTGAATAATCATTGCACTACCAGGACTCTTTGGCCAAGTGTCCCAGGGGAAAGAAGGGATGGAATCATGGCAACATAGTTGAAACTTAGACAGCCATGGCTCCTAAGGACTTATACACTTATTGGCTTTCTTATTTTGTCAGAATGCCATTTCTGGGAGGATAATATCATTGAATCAGTTGGGGTTGCTGGGTTGGGATAGGAAAAGTGGATGTCATGGACATCTGGGAAGGCTCCAACATGGATGTCCTGGGCACACATGCATATTTATACTAGCCTTAAGCATTTCCCTTGCTTTCCTCATTGGAGAAGATAGGATATAAATTTTTTATAGCTTTTCAATAGATGACACAACCTCTTCTAGGCCTATTTTCCAAGATTGAATATGCCTCTTGCATTTTCAAGCTCAAAGAGTTGGCATAACTGGTCATTTCCAATTTTACTAAGCATTTTGCTAGTTTCATGGCATTAGGTTCCAATTTTGAATCCCATGGGTGAGGCGTGCTATCCACTAGTTTATATTGGGGTTTGCACAAAAATTCCACAATATGAAAATGAAGGAAATAAGGGTTCATGTATTTTCACAGTTAGCTAATCCCATGGAGTTAACAAGGTAGCTCAATTCATCAAAAATAGAGAAAATCAGTGACAAATAATAGGGATTGTTTATTTTGAATCTTTTAAGTATGATATCACATAATACAGTAGTCAGATTCAAATTTTAAAGAGGACAAAAATCATTGAAGGCACAACAAGTCTTAAATGTGCGGAAGAATTTGTACTTTTGCAAAAGTTTGTACAAGGTAGGAGGGATATTACAGCTGACTCCAGGGCACACAGAATTAGTTAGAAGTATTCAATAATTTTTGCATACATATATCAGTGTCACTCAAGCAGTCCAAACAACTATAAATTGTGGGCAAGAAGAGCATCTGACACACTTTAATGTTTCAAATCCTATGCTATTGTCACTAAATTTTCCAATGGGGCACATTATAAAAACAAATTAGGAATTACAAAAAGTATTCTCCCACAGGCCATGAGTAATGTCCATCGTGGGGCTGTGATTTGGCAGCAATCCAAATAACTGATGATGACCCCCCAGGTTCAGGATCTAGATGCCATACGAGTAAGTTTACTTTTAGCTATCTAAATTATAATAAAACTTGATTTGTAGATGCAATGAAGTTTTAATCGATCAGGAGGCAGTTTGCCTCAGTGTCAACTCTGTACTGTACCATACAATATTGTGAGGGGTTTATCCTCTTCTGTCATGCGTGGGAACTCATTACTCTGAGCTCTATGTGTGTTATAACTAGTATGGATTCAATCATTTCACTTAATCAAGCTCAACTTACCGTGAGTTACCCAAGTTTCAATAAGCATTGCGCTGCCAGGGATCTTTAGCCAAGTGTCCCATGGGAAAGAAGGGAAGGACTCATGATAACACAGTTGAAACTTAGACAGACATGGCTCCTAAGGACTTAGACACTTACTGTATTTCTTATTTTGTCAGAATGTCATTTCATAATGCCATTTCTGGGAGGATAATCTCATTGAATCAGTTGGGGTTGCTGAGTTGGGTTAGGAAAAGTGGCTCTCATGGAAATATGGGAAGGCTCCAGCATGAATGGCCCGGGGCCACATGCATATTTATACTAGCCTTAAGAGTTTCCCTTGCTTTCCTCATTGGAGAATATAGGATATAAAAATTTTATAGCTTTTGAATAGATGACACAACCTCTTCTAGGCCTATTGTCCAGGATTGAATATGCCTCTTGCATTTTCAAGCTCAAAGAGTTGGCATAACTGGTCATTTCCAATTTTACTAGGCATTTTGCTAGTTTCATGCCATTAGGTTCCAATTTTGAATCCCATGGGTGAGGCGTGCTATCCACTAATTTATATTGGGGTTTGCACAAAAATTTCAGAATATGAAAATGAAGGAAACAAGGGTTCTACTTCATGTATTTTCATATTTGGTTGATCCCATGGAGTTAACAAGGTAGCTCTATTCATCAACAATAGAGAAAATCAGTGACAAATAACAGGGATTGTTTATTTTTAATCCTTTAAGTATGAGATCACAGAAGACAGTAGTCAGATTCAAATTTCAAAGAGGAAAACAATCATTGAAGGCACAACAAGTCTTAAATGTGAGGAAGAATTTTCCCTCTTGCAAAGTTTGTACAAGGAAGTAGGGATATTACACCTGACTCCAGGGCACACAAAATTAGTTAGAATTATTCAATAATTTTTTCATACATATATCAGTGTCACTCAAGCAGTCCTCCTTGAGATCTTTGGCCACAAACGATGTAGAAATATAACATGTCAGAATCATCTTCCTATGGATGACTGCAGCTGTGAAGTTCGTAGCACCAACAGTGGATTATGTAACCTTTAAATGTGTTTTATTTGGAGCAAACTTGACTTTCAAGTGAATAATTGCTGATGGGTAGCCTGTGATCTTTTTTCCCACTATAGTTTGAGAAAATTCCAAAACGATGACACCCTAATCATAAGTGCAGAGCTAAAACTGAACAGAGAAATATGGATGAAATAAGTCCATGCTATTGGAGAAAGCAGAAGCTAGGCACCGGGTAGGATAATTTTAACAGTTTCTAACAAATGACCACAAAGTAGGTTAATGGCACTAAGAGTTACATCTAAAGCAAACACCGTGGGACTTAAAAATGCATAATAAATGGCTGACTATAATTAAAGGAGGTAAATAGTAGACTCTATTCCAAAAGGAGTAAACTGGAATCTACATACAAGGTAATCATGAACTTTTGCAATTCTTATATAAGATAATATAATGTTACTAATGTCCAACAAATGACCACAAAAATAGGGCAATGGGAATGAAGAGTACAACCAACATGAATACAATGTGGGAGTGCTAGTGCAACTCCTAGAAAGTGTCAAAAATAATGCAAAGAAAGAAAACAACATAAATATAACATAAGAACATATGTATAGTAGAAGAAATACATGTGGGAACCAAGCAAGAGATCAACCTTCAGATATCTATATGAATTTTGAAATGATGCAACCTTTACACCTAAGCTTATTGTTTTTGAAAAGGATATCATGTGCAGCATGGTATTTCCACAAGTCTCGATCTAAGTAGAGATTGTTGAGATCAAATGACCAAATTGATTTGCCAATATTTTCCCAATCTACTGCTTGGAACCAATGGCCATGGATTGTTCCAAGATAACCTAAATATGTTCCTTAAACCAATACTAAAGCCTCTAATGGTTTCTGAATTATCTGTAGACCCTGGTTGGAAAACCCTAATTGGAAGAATGGTGGCATGGTAACCTAATAGAGTACATTATATGATGACATGAGCAGAACAAGGTCTTTAAAAAAAAAAACGTTTTCTAAATACACAATCATGAACACTCCTTGCAAGTGATACGTACCAATTGTACAAACACGTTCTCATGGAAACTTACACCACTAACCATTCCTTTATCTACTGTGCTATCATTTATATACCAAGAACAAAACCATACAAAACATAAGATGAAATTTAATAAGTAAAAACAACCACAATTACCTTTTTATTAACTCCATAAATTATGGTTGTAATTCCTCATCCCTCAATCTTTGGATTCTCCTTGAAACTGAGTCAACTGTCTCAATGGAAAACGTGACTCTTGAGTCTTGAGTGAAGATATTTTATTGTATCCCTTGTCTTATCCATCACTTCAAAACATTCTCACTTGGATTCCTGGTGGCTTAGTTGAAGACACTTATTTTCATACACTCTTCTTACAACATCTCTTGCCTGAAAAATCAAGTGTTAACAAACATGACAGTAGAATGGGGAAAGTGTGCATCATCTATGCTGAGAGAGAAATTTAAGCATCTACACTAGCATGCTTAAGACCTTCACAAAGGATGTACACAAAAAAATATTTGCACTCATAAACACCAAATATTACAACACTGGTGTAGAAATCTTATTAGAGAAACCAAAAAGTTACGAGATAAAGGCATGTTTCATAATACCCAAAAGCTTACAAGATGCATGAGTCTTTTCCCTTCTAAATAGCTGATCCATCATAGTTTGTGCATGAGCTAGCATTACAATATTTCCAAAATTATTCCCTCCAAGAAGATAAAAGGCTTTCACTTAAAGTATTCAAACACCATACTAGACAATTCCATTAAGGAAGGCATTGAAATATCATGTGCAGGTCCATCAATCATGTTCAAGGTTGTAAATATGTTTGATATGGTAATCTTAGCTATTAATTTTATTGTCTTATCATTTATGTTGGGTCATTGTAGTGACCAGTGTTGGATCAGTTGATGAGAAGCTATAGGAGGCCTTAGGAGCTGTTTGGAGGAGCCTAACAAGGACTGTTAGGAAGCCCTAACCAGGCAGCTAAGGTGACAACAGGAACATCAATCCAGAAATGAAGAAAGGTAGGTTTTGTGGTGTTTTGAAGGATCAGTTTGGATCAGTCTACATTGTTGATTGTTGGGAGCCATTTGTTGGAGTTTCCTTGGGCATGAAGGAACTCCAACTAGGAGAAGATCCCGCTATGGAGTGATTTAGGTGTCCTAGTGTGGACAAAGTTGTTGCAGCCTGTGGAAGCCGAGGAGGTAGGGTTGACATGGCATGTTAGAAGCCCTAACTAGTGGGCAGTTTCCACAGTGAAGATTGGCTCCTACATTTGTGCAATAGCTCGTCTATTGCAGAGCAAAGGGCAGATTGGTGAAGTCTATTGGAAGCCATGTGTAAGGGTATCCTAGGTGTAAGGATGCCCTAACTAGGTACAGATGCTACAACGTGGACTTGGTCACTCATGGACTATTGGAGGGCAACATGAGAGTGGACCAAGTGTGAACGTGGATTGGGCATTTAGGGTCTGTTGGAGGACAGCGTGATAGTGTCCATGTTGGAACCCAGTGTGAAACACCTTGATGGACAAAGGTAGTTGCTAGAGAGGCAGTTGTTGAAGCTGAAGGTTCTAATCAGCCAAGAGCAGTTTGTGGAGTCCGAGACTTGTGTGTGGAGAATTACTTCTACAACAGATGATCGGCAGTTTTCCTAGGCCGTGTTCATTGTGGGAGATGGACATCTTGCAGCAATGGGTGGAAGCCCTTCGTGCCCTATGTTGGTCTTCATTGGACAACGCAGGAAGACCATAGTGGGTTGAAGTCCCTGAGTAGTTGAGGAGAAACTGTGGGAAAATTGAGAGTTGTTCACAACTGGAGTTGTTCACAACTCAACATGAGTCTCGATGTGTTATGCCCTTGATGGACTAAGGAAAAACTAGTGAGTAGATTGACAGATGACCTTCAGCAGCTAGATGGAATTGGAGCATTGATAGAGGCAAGAGTTGCAGATCGGGAGCCGAAGGACAAGGCAGGTATAAGGTACGACCGAGAGGAGCCGTGAGAGCATCTACAACCAGATGGTCAGAGTATCTTATTTTGTATCTTATACTAGTGGATTTATGAGGGTCATTATCCTAGGTACGGGAGCCATAGATTGTTGTATTATATGTTGTTTAATATAATGAAGTTGGGTTGAAAATTTGTAAAAATTTGTATATATTTTGTGCATATGTTATCTACTATTGTTTATATTCTGCTGTGCAAAGTAGTTATGTTTAGACTCTTGGTTTGGTAGCATCAAATATTTTTAAGACTCTATCCTATACCCAAGGTCGTGGAAAATCAACAAATTCAATAGTTTTTGGCCAAAACCGATGGATCTCTTTCATTGGATCTTCACAAATTGGACAATAAATTGTGAGATCCACCTCTGCTCCAAAGGATTCTTCATAGTAAATTTTTCATCATCAAAGGAACGAGAATATATTTTGTGAGAAGGCCCATGGTTTTGGGGATCTACAAGACTTTTTGTTACCCCATGGTTTCCAGATTTTGATGCAAACACAATGGTAGTCTCAAGAATGCCGGTGTAGGTCAAGTTGCATAATATTCCCCTACACTTCTGGCATCATAAGTACTGGAAGGCATTGGGAACCTCTTAGGGTGATACATAAAGATAGATACACAAAGACTTAAAGAGGGGATCTACACTTTTGCTAGAATTTGTGTGGAGGTGGACCTTAGCAAAGGACTGCTAGATCACATCCTTTTGACACACAACAAACAATTTCGGACATAGTTCATTGATTTTGAGAACACGACCTTCAAATGTTGAATATGTCAACAGATGGGTCATCTTCAAAATACATTTCTTGATGCCAAGAAAGAGCCACGAAGGAAGAAGAAACCCAGAAAAAAACCCAAAGGATAGCAATTTCCACTGCATTTTCCTGATGACGAAGAGGAGGAAGAAGAAACAGACCCCTTTACCAATGAAGAAGTCTAGAATCCACAAGAAAGTTTAGAAAAGAAGGAATCAAATCATGAAGCATAAAAATACCCACACCCAACAGTGCAACCGAAGAGGATTCCAAAAGAAAAGGAGCTAGGGGGTATCAAACGTCACCATGCATCTAAAAGCTCGGACTCATATAAGGAAAATCAAAGAAAATATGTAGAGAACCAGCTGGCACTTGTATCAACCACCCCATCTCAAGGAGAATGGTAGAAAGTAGAAAAGAAGAAATGGAGAAAAGGGTAGCATGTTTCTCTTCATATTAAAGTAGTTTATTTATTGGCTCTATGATCACCAATCTTGACTGGCTTGATGGAATGCTTTGCAAGCATCTACAACATGTAATTTTGTTTTCATTAATAAAATTATGATTTTTCTTGGGGAAAAAAATGCATGCCAAGACTTGCATACTAGACAGAAGGTAAAATGCATAGCTTGTCAGTCCTAGGGGAAAGGGTTACAACATGATTCACTTTACCATCATTTTTTGTTGTGCATACTGCACCAAATTGTTCAGCCATATGCCACAAAGGGTGAAGATGCAGCTACACTTCTCGAACTGGACAAACCCTATTGAAAACAACTTTACAATTTTTGAAAACTTTTTGTTGTTCAACTGCAAGAAATCCCAGACATCCACTTCATGCAATTGTTTGTTTGAGAAAAAATTATGGTTAATTTTCTCAATCACCTATGTTTGAATTAAAGGGTATATGTATTATAAAAGCAACCATACAGTGAAAACTCAGGAAATTTCTCTAAATTTTGAGGTGTCACAAACACACTGTGTGTTAGAGATTATTTTTAGCATCTCACTGCTAAAGAAGATGCCAGTGTTCCATCCTCTAGCTTCTCATCAACATCTACTTCTAACAGTGACAACCCTAGAAATCCAAATTGGCACCTACTATAGGGAGAACACATGTATTTATACATGGTAGTATTTCAATTTTAGGAACAATAACATATATCTTTAACCACCACTTTTGAAAGACAAAAATTAACAATTGTAAGGTCTTGATTGGACACTAAAAAAGAATTGAAATGAACTTACCTTTCGACCACAATTAAATTATATCTATGATCAGGTCAAACCCTTGCAAAATCATCAATAATTACTACTACAGATTCCATTCCAAAAACACCATCTAGATATTTACTTTTAGGTGGCCTATCATCTCCATCTAGATCAGCCTCATCACCATTCAAAATAACACATTCTGCAAATAAAGTTCATGTGGGATCAAGTACTTTGGCCATCTTTGTGGCATAAAATTTGTTGCATATTGTATAAACATGTATTTCATACAACTTTCTTTCCTACAACATAAAATATCAAAGAATGAAATAATAGATTCATCTATTAGCATACACAAGTTGTCAATACCACATTGTAAATCGAATGTTTCCTATAAGAACTACAGTTTGCAAGGATATTAATAGTTCAACCCAAATTATACTAACCTTGTCCAAAAAATTTCAGATGCTAGGCCACAATTTAGTCCACATTCCTATATAAGGAAAGCGAAAAATCTGATGTTGAGGTTTCTCTTGGTCTTGCTCCTGCTTCCTTAGCATTTCCTTGTGCACATGATCTATTTCAATAAATTGTTGGAAAAAAATAATCATGAATTAGAAACATTTATATACACACATTATCATGAATCAGTTTATTTACTTCATATCCCTCTTTGCCTAGGAATTACCAAAATTATAACAAGATGGTTTATATTTTTATGACACCTTAGTTGAATTTAGAAGTGTGTAATCATGGTCCAAAACAAGGAAAAGTTTCTTAGTGCTAAGCATCCTATTTTTTTTGTCAATCTTTGTGCTCATGGTCCAAACAAGGAAAAGTATGGGGCAGTGTGTGCTAGGTACTCCATCTTGCCACTAATTTATCCATTATCCGGTGCTCTGCGATCTTCTATAACAGCTGGGGCCTCACTAGGAATGCGCATGTACGGTTTGATGTGTTATAAAGAAACAATGTAGTTTGCAAGTGTAAATTTGTTATGTATACTTTCAACAAATGATCTATTCAATGATAGACCATAAGAGAAGGTCATCCCAATGAAACTTGCACCAGTTCAAATTTTTAGAAATGATAATCTTATACATAAAAACATTCAACAATAGCATAAATCACCAACAGTTGACATTTAATTTCATTGTTCTTACCAAGATTGAAGCTGCCCAGTGGGAGTAGAACCATAACAAGAGCAGAGGAGGAAAGAAGAGTTGCATTTAACACCTCTAGACGCTGAATCAACCATTCAATGGCTCAGAAACTGTAGAAAAAGGGGCTCGAATTTTTGTCAATAATGTCTATGTTCTTCTTCAATAACTGATCCTCAACCCTGAAAGCCCTAATGGTCATTCCTCTTACTATGGACTCGCCGGAATGATTTTCAATGGGTGATTTCATTGTACCATTTAGTCTCATCAGTTCTTTAGCAAAAGAAAAATAGTCTTCTCAAATACCACTGTGTTGTCTCCTGAACTGTGCATCGTAGGCATGCCATTGCCCTCATTCTTCCCGCCACTCTCCATAGAGGTAGTGGGTTGAACCTTCTTCAAACTTTTGAACGTGATTGCGGCTTCATAAGGCACGAAGTAGGGCACACGTTCATCCGTTCTTTCGCAGAAGCAATATAGTCTTCTCAAATACCACTGCATCGTCTCCTGAATTGTGCATCGTAGGCATGCCATTGCCCTCATTCTTCCTGCCACTCTCCATAGAGATAGTGGGTTGAACCTTCCTCAAATTTTTGAATGTGATTGTAGCTTAATAAGGCATGAATTAGAGCGCCAGTTTTGAAAGCTACTAGACTCTCTGTGTGATGGTGCGATTATGGCTTCATAAGGCACAAATTAGGGCGCCAGTTCTGAAATCTGTTAAACTCACTGTGTGATGCTGTGATTTCTGGTTAAGGCGGGAATTGCGGCTTCAATTTTGAAAGCTATGGTGTGATTTCTGCTTAAGGCGGGAATTGAGGCTCCAATTTTCAAAGCTATTAAATTCTCTAGTGGCTTTGAAAAATAATGTTAACGGTCTTTATTTGTCCTATTTTCAAAAATGTTTATTATTTATTGTTTTCTGGAACAAAATTTGAATGCGTATTTTAATTTTGAGTGATGTGGAAAATTAAACTTTATATGTGTAAAGAGAGACAACCAATTTAGATATATAAGGAAGGGTAAAATTTATAGTAGAAAAAATTCCATGATAAGGGGTTTTTCAAAGAATTTTGTGGAGAAATTTTGATAAGAGGGGTAATAAATTAGGGTAAAAAGGATTATTAAGGGAAAATATTAATAGGTTGGTTGGTTTAATTTGTTTATTATTAATGTTATAATATTTTTTTATTTTTTTAATTCTTCTACCTAGGTTCAAATTCTTGATAAGACATTTTTCCTATCTTTATAACACTTGAAAGGTAGAAGCCTCCAAGGAGTAGGACCACCTCGCAAGTGTATGTCCAAACGTCTTGACCATTCTTACTAAATCAAAAGTTATTAATATATAATATCAACATTTTGGATATACTTTTGGGTTATATTGGCAATCATTCCATTTCATCTCAACTGTACCTCAAACCACTTTGACTAATTACCATTGTTTGGTTTCTCTATAAAATTTCCCTAGAAGTGAAAAAGAACATGACTTTCGATCTAGAATGGTAGTTTCCCCAAGCAGTGTGACCACCCCACAAGTGTATTTAGAGATGTCTCGACCCTCGTTGAATTGTATGTTATTATTATGGACTTGCAACATATTGAATATACTCTTGGGTTACAATGGAAATCATTTTAGTTCATCTCAAGTGTAGCTCAAGTCACTCTAATGAGTTGTTGATCTCAAGTTTCTCCATAAATTTTTCCTTGAAATAAAAAAGAGCATGTCTTTCAATCTTTAATTGGATGAAATACATATCCTCCTTGTGAAGATTTTCTTAACTTCATAATTAAGTAAGGGTTGATAAGTATCTTCTTGGTTTCATTGGCTTCATCAAAGAATTAACATTTTATTCATCAACTCTTGACTATGAGAGGATGAATTCTAGTGTGAATTATCACGTGTGTGGTAATGTTTTTTTTTCAATTGTAGTTTTAACCTCCATGATTAATTTGGTTTAAGTCCTCTAGGAATTCATCAATCACCTATCCAATGCCACATGCACCAGTGGAAAATGATGAAATTAGTGACTAGGTGACTAAAAAAGTTAGTCACCACAATTATTTCAAGTGAATTACTACCAAATTTGAACAATTTTAAGTGACCAAACTAAAAATGACTAACTTAAATGACTAATTAGTCATTTAAGTTAGTCTCTTTTAGTTTAGTCACTTATTATCTAGTCATATATTTTATCCCTAGACTAAATTAGTCATTTAAGTTAGTCATTTTTAGTTCGGTCACTTAAAATTGCTCAAATTTAGTAGTAATTCACTTGAAATAATTGCGGTGACTAACTTTTTTAGTCACCTAGTCACTAATTTCATCATTTTTTACTAGTGTTACAGTTCTTTGTGAGCACATTCTCTAAGATTTTGTTGAAAGCCCTTACTGCGCCATTTTCTTGTGGGTGATAAGGGGTACGCTTCTAGTGATGGACCTAAAATTCCTCTGTCAGAGCTTCAATGGTTTCATTAACGAAGTTCATACCTCTATCGCTCATCAGGATCTTCGGACACCCGAACCTGGTCAAAATATGCTCAAAAATTAAGTGCGCAACAGTATCTACAGTACACTGCTTAACTGCCTTAGCTTTGGCCCATCTCGTGACATAATCTGTGGTAGTGATGATATAGCACGCTCCACTCTTCTTTCCTGGATGATTGATAGGTCCAACAAAATCTATTGCCCACTTATCAAAGTCCTGTAGGGCCATCTGTGGCTGCAGGGGCATTTAATATCTACGTGAGGGCTTCCTCATTCTCTCGCATGCATCATAGGCTCGGTAGTGAGCATGCGCATCACTGTGTAGTGTGGCCCACCATAACCCAGCATGCAACACCTTCTGCGTAGTAGCCTTCACAGAATAGTGGCCTCCTGCCACTCCTCCATGAGCCTTTGCCAAGATATCCTATCGCTCGTGTTCCAACACATACCTCCTTAATACTTCATCCGCTCCCAGCTTATACAACTGACCAACAATCAGGTTAAAATCAGCTGCGCCCGCCACCAACTCCTTCTTTAGCGGTACCGAATATTCAGCAGGCACGCTTCCAGTAGTCAGAATATGAATAATATTGGCAAAGTGCTCATCCACCACCTTAATAGCAAAGATTTGCGCATCAAGTAGCCTGATCTGAAAATGGAAGTACTTGAAAATGTGTGCAAGGTATCCATTTCCATTAATTAAATGTGTGCAATATATCCCATGTCTTGTTGCATAAAACAAACTGTTTTTGGTAACTATATAAGAGTTTATGTGTGAAGGCAAGTTAAATTAACTGATCTGAAAATGAAACTTCTTAGATCTGTTCCAGAGATTGACTGTAGGGGCATTTACTGGATATGTCACCTTTGATAAAAGGATGAGATCCAGAGGCTACCTGACCCTTTACAGACTCTGTCTTTAGAACTTGTAGAAGTTAACACTCATGATATGAAAATGAAACTACTTGTATTTTTTGTTTTACATATTAAATCAGAAATGTACATCAAGATAACTTCATCATAACATGACACAGATGTTTGGTGAGTAGTTCACCCCTCCTCAGCTACGTCTGCTGGATCAAGCTTCCCAAAATGAGCTTGTCCTCTTGTATTAAAATTCTTTCAAATGCTAATACAAGTTTAAAAGTGTCTCAATAGACAAATATGAATGCAAATACCGATTCAGAAGACATGAAAAGGCTAAGAATGCCTTTCCAAATTCACTAAACAGTGAAGAATTACCATAAACAATTATTTCTTCAATAAGGCCCTAAAGGCTCTTTGAACTCCTCTGAAGCTTTTCAAGCTATATAAGTCCTCAAATAGATCTAAAACCTCTTCCCTTAGGTTCAGAAGGTCGAAATTAGCTGAAAATGATCTTTGGTTCACCTCAAACGGAGAGGTACAACTCAAAACAGCTCCAACCCCAAAATGGCCCTAGTGGCCCTGAAAAATATCCTGAAGGTTTTCGGCCTTTGAAATTTTTCAAACAGTTCTGAAACCTCTTCCATCAGTTTCAAAAGGTGGAAAATAGCTGATATTGGTCTTTGGTTCACCTTAAACAGAAAGGTACAACCCAATACAACTCTATTACCAAAATGGCCCTGATGGCTCAAAAAGCTTCACTGAAGCTAAAATGGCTGTAGGACACCTATACTACCTCTAGAACCTATCCCAATGGCTCTGGAATGCTGAAAATAGTCAAAAATGACTTTTGGTTCACCTCAAATGGTTAACAATAGCTCAACACAGCTCCAACTCCCTCTTGGCCCTCATGGCTCTCATTGCTTCCCTGAAGCAAAAGGGACTGAAGATCAACTCCAATGAATCTGCAACCTATTCCAATGGATTCAAAATGCTCTGAATACCTGAAATCAAAAAACATTTCGTTCCAAAATGATTTCCCTATCAAAAGTTATGACCAAAACTGTATTTGCCCAATATCATGTAAAAATCCCACTAAATGTGGGCTAACTGCAGATAAGCTCGATAGAGTTGGAAAGATTCTGAATTAGGCAGAACCTGCCCCAGACTTGGAGATAACCGCTGGTGGTTGGCGCTAAATGTAAAAAGGTGGTCACATGTTTCAAACCCGCCGGAACCGCCACCAAAATTGTTAACTAACCACCACATTAATTGTGAACTCAACTGTCACATTAAAATTAAACTGCGTGGTCACATAATCAGTTAATGGCTATGGTTAGGCATTCGCTACCTCCGTGGTGGCTTAATCCCATTGGTTCCAGCACACGGTTCTATGTATTCCAGGCTAGCCCCTTATTCCCCCAGCGGATTCATAGCAAAAGGTTAAAACAAACACGTCTTCCAATAATGTTAAGAAGCGTTAGACAGGCGGGTTGGTTGGGCCGTCTGGTTGGCATAGATGATGCCACGGTTTGAATCCTGTGCACTGCAAAATAATTTTACCAAACGAAATTTCCACGGGCCCAGGGCCACGTGGCAGCCTCTGGGCTTGCCACGTGGCACCTGTTGATTGGCCAAAAAACCTAAAGTCAAACCGTTGACGAGTAACATCATGACACTTTTCAAAACATAATTGGCTCGTAGGGTATATTTTGAGGAATATTCTAAGGAATATTCCCAAAATATTTCAAGGAATATTCCCGAAATATTCTTTTTTTAATAATTGCCAAAGTCAAGTCAACCTTGGTCAAACTCAGTTTTTGCAGTTTACTAAAAACTTAAAACCTGCATAAATTTCACATACCGTGTCGGATTTGAGTGTCATTTGTGGCATTAGGATCATATCACCGAGGCCTATCCGATCGTTCAGGTTTCAAGTGATTTTGAACACTTTCAATTTTGAGCTTTTTCCATAGCTCCGACTTGAGCTCCTGATCACACCTCCCAAATGAGAAGCTTATGGACCCCAAAAGCTCACTGAAATTCTGAGACTAAACTGTAGTACAAAAAATGAGAGAATAACAACATCCTCTTCTCTTCAGCTTCCAAAAATTTTCCTCAATTTCCAACTGTCCTCATGGCAATTTTTTACTGAATGAGCCTTGTACTTGTGCCAAATCCCGACCAAGTTTTCTCGCCATACAAATCTGCCATTCTAAAATCAGCAATGACCCTTGCTAAAATTTGTGCCCACTTTTCCTGCGTGCCTTTCCATCTCATGGAATCTTGCACTGCTTTGCACTGACACTTCGTTCTCTGCACCAATCGACACCAAAGGCACCTTGTGCAACATATGACATCAACAACAAGTTGACAATGAAATGTGCTATACAATTGACACAACCATCAATGTAAAAAGGGTGCCCACAATCGACACAAGTCGACAATCATGTGTAACGTAATCAACACAAGTCGATAAACAACAAGATACATCTTGACAAACACATGTGTATGTATCATGTACAATGAACTATATACAGTTCGCTAATTACACATACAACCTCTATGTACATGTGCAACTTCAACTCTTCTTTTCAAATACCAACAAGTACATCATCCTAAAAACATGTGGATGATCAAGAGCTGAACCAAAAGACATTGCTGCAACATAAGTGAGTATCATACTCATCTTTTACACCTCCATGGCGAAATTTTGCAACAACAAAGAAATTCCTTCAACTGAAACTGCTTTTACATGCAATCTTGCATCAACTTTTCAACTGAAATACATGCATACAAAATCTGAAATTTGCATGTACAAAATGAGTATGACTTACTACATTAAGAAGTTAATCCACTTCCTACCAAGCCAACTCCATGGCGTCTTTTCCTGCTGCAACATTTCTACATGTGAATCTTCCATTTCCACATCGATAATGGAATCCATAGATCCACTTGCGCCAATCTTTTTGTCCTCTAGCTGCATGTGCTTTGGACGACTTGTTGGATGCAAGGTCCAACAATGAGAGACATCATGTCCCTTCTTTTGAAAAAATGTGCAACTCTTAAGCACTTTCTGAGAAATTTTTCTTTGCCTCTTCTGCTTCCTATGTGCTTTCTTTTTCAACCAGCATCTTGAAGCAACATGGTTAAATCCACCACAAAATGTGCAACAAAACTTTCTTTCATTTGAACAAGAAAAATTATCATTCTTTGTTGAAACATAATCAAATTGATCATGTGAATAATTACCTCTTTTGCTACATGGAATGTCCATCCTTTTTGTCTTCGAAAGATGATGAACTAGTAGAGGCTACAACTTTCTTTTCTAGACTTACATCACAACTCTTGTCTTGAAAAATGTTTACATTTGCATGCTTGCCATAAGCGACATGTTTACCCTCTACTTGCTGCAATGATGGCTTAAAACAATGGCAATCATCCTTAAAACAATTTTGACATATATGCATTTTAGAACTTGGAATAAAGGTTCTCTTTAAATTTGCATCACATGCATTCAAGGATTTGGAGTCTTCGCCATTAAACTGCATATAACCAAGACCAACATTCTTGGGTCACTCCACAACCGAAATAGGGTCAACCATGCCTTGTGCATGCTTGCCCAAACCTTTGCCTTCATGATAGCCCATCTTAAACATTAATTTGGACCCTATACTCCTTGTATGTTTTTCAAAAGAACCAACACACTTTTCAATTGAGGAAATTGAAGACAAGTTGGAATGGTTTACCTCTTCCTCACGCTTGTTCTTGGACAAAGCTTCTTGAGCTTGAAGGAGTTGTTTCTCCATGTCATGCAACCTTTGGAGAATTGCTTCCTTCTCATCCTTCATAGCCAACAATTGTGCATGAAGCTTAACACTTTCTCTTTGATCCTCAATGAGAATCTACACCATGTCCTTCACCTTAATGAACTCATTCTTCATGTCATCATTGAAGAATCTCGTGAAGGAGGAAAATTCACTTGTAGAAGAAGTTGAAATTATGTAAATGGTCAAATTTACAAAAGGAACTTCCAAATAAAAGTTCTCAAAGCTTTCCAACAAATGACAAGCTTTTAACCAAATGTCTTTAAAGGCCCCTTCTTATTCAAGCAACCATAAAACAAAAACTCCAATATCTTTTGTAGCAAACACTAATCAAGTGGGTTTATTTTCCAAAGATAATCTTGAGGTACTTTGGGGTAAGGAAATAGCCTAAAACTCTTTTTTCCTTTCCAAGACTTAGGTAACATCATCTATCTTTTCAACTCAAGAAAACTCATACAAGCAACCATTTGCAACCAATAAAATAGTCAATATTTTACATTGTTTTAACACTTTTTGCACAAAACAAATGCTCAAGCTGAGCACAACCAATCTTAACCAGAGCTCTGATACCATCTGATCTGAAAATGGAAGTACTTGAAAATGTGTGCAAGGTATCCATTTCCATTAATTAAATGTGTGCAAGATATCCCATGTCTTATTACATAAAACAAAGTGTTTTTGGTAACTGTATAAGATTTTATGTGTGAAGGCAAGTTAAATTGACTGATCTAAAAATGCAACTTCTTAGATCTTCTCCAGAGATTGACTGTAGGGGCATTTACTGGATATGTCACCTTTGATAAAAGGATGAGATCCAAAGGCTACCCAGCCCTTTACAGACTCTGTCTTTAGAACTTGTAGAAGTTAAAACTCATGATCTGAAAATGAAACTACTTGTATTTGTTGTTTAACATATTAAATCAGAAATGCATAGCAAGATAACTTCAACATAACATGACACAGATGTTTGGTGAGAAGTTCACCCCTCTTGGGCTAAGTCTATTGGATCAAGCCTCCCAAAATGAGCTTGTCCTCTTATATTAAAATGATTTCAAATGCTAATAAAAGTTTAAAAGTGCCTCAATAGAAACATATGAATGCAAATACTAATTCATAAGACATGAAAAAGCTAAGAATGCCTTTCCAAATTCACTAAACAGTGAAGAATTACCATAAACAATGATTTCTTCAATAAGGCCCTACTGGCTCTTTGAACTCCTCTGAAGTTTTTCAGGCTGTAGAAGTCCTCAAAAACGTCTGAAACCTCTTCCATTAGGTTCATAAGGTTGAAATTAAATGAAAATTATCTTTGGTTCACCTCAAACAGAGAGGTACAACTCAAAACAGCTCCAACCCCAAAATGGCCCTAGTGGCCCTGAAAAATATCTTGAAGGTTTTCGGGCTCTAAAAGTCTTCAAAAAGTTCTTAAACCTCTTCCATGAGGTTCATAAGGTGTAAAATAGCTGAGAATGGTCTTTGGTTCACCTCAAACAGAGAGGTACAACCCAATACAGCGCTATTACCAAAATGGCCCTAATGGCTCAAAAAGTTTCCCTGAAGATAAAATGTTTGTAGAACTCCTCTAATGCCTCTAGAACCTATCCCAATGGCTTTGGAATGCTGAAAATAGTTGAAAATGACTTTTGGTTCACCTCAAATGGTTAACCATAGCTCAACACAGCTCCAACTCCCTCTTGGCCCTCATGGATCTCATTGCTTCCCTGAAGCAAAAGGGACTGAATATCAACTCCAATGGCTCTAAAACCTATCTCAATGGATCCAAAATCCTATGAATACCTGAAATCAAAAAAAATTTCGTCCAAAAAGGTTCTCCCCCTTAGAATTTATGACCAAAACAGTATTTGCCCAATATCATGTAAAAATCCCACTAAATGTGGGCTAACTGCAGATAAGCTCGATAGAGTTGGAAAGATTCTGAATTAGGCAGAACCTGCCCCAGACTTGGAGATAACCGCTGGTGGTTGGCGCTAAATGTAAAAAGGTGGTCACATGTTTCAAACCCGCCGGAACCGCCACCAAAATTGTTAACTAACCACCACATTAATTGTGAACTCAACTGTCACATTAAAATTAAACTGCGTGGTCACATAATCAGTTAATGGCTATGGTTAGGCATTCGCTACCTCCGTGGTGGCTTAATCCCATTGGTTCCAGCACACGGTTCTATGTATTCCAGGCTAGCCCCTTATTCCCCCAGCGGATTCATAGCAAAAGGTTAAAACAAACACGTCTTCCAATAATGTTAAGAAGCGTTAGACAGGCGGGTTGGTTGGGCCGTCTGGTTGGCATAGATGATGCCACGGTTTGAATCCTGTGCACTGCAAAATAATTTTACCAAACGAAATTTCCACGGGCCCAGGGCCACGTGGCAGCCTCTGGGCTTGCCACGTGGCACCTGTTGATTGGCCAAAAAACCTAAAGTCAAACCGTTGACGAGTAACATCATGACACTTTTCAAAACATAATTGGCTCGTAGGGTATATTTTGAGGAATATTCTAAGGAATATTCCCAAAATATTTCAAGGAATATTCCCGAAATATTCTTTTTTTAATAATTGCCAAAGTCAAGTCAACCTTGGTCAAACTCAGTTTTTGCAGTTTACTAAAAACTTAAAACCTGCATAAATTTCACATACCGTGTCGGATTTGAGTGTCATTTGTGGCATTAGGATCATATCACCGAGGCCTATCCGATCGTTCAGGTTTCAAGTGATTTTGAACACTTTCAATTTTGAGCTTTTTCCATAGCTCCGACTTGAGCTCCTGATCATAGCCCCTCCTCTGCACTTGTTGGTTCTCTTTTCCCCATTTTTGATTTGTGACAAATGATCGGGTCCAACATTTAGTCTTCTAGGCTTCACAATGATTTAAAATTCATTCTCCTGAAATAACAACAACCATCTGCAAATCTTCCCCCCCAACACAAGCTTATTGATTAGGTATTTCAAATAAGAATGGACAGTGAACATTTTGAAGTGCCCTCCTAGTAGATAGTGCCTATATTTTTGTAGAGCATGGACCATGGCCAATCCTTCCCTTTTAGTGGCTGAGTAGTTGCGCTCTACATTAGAGATCTTCCTACCTGAAAAAGCAAATCGGGTGATCAATGTCTCCTTGTCCTCACGTACTCAGAACAACCCCAATTGCTATACCAAAAGCATCCACATGTACATGGAAAATCTTAGACCGGTTTGGGAACATTACAATAGTTGCAACATCTTTCCCTTCGTGCTACCTCAAAGCCCCTTTGACATTCCTTATCCTAGAAAAATGACACATCTTTCTTCAAGAATTTCTCCATTGGTGCAAGAATTTCCAGGCATAGCCCTAAATGAACTTCTAATACCCGGGGCAGTATCCAAGGATAGAGCGTAGGTGTTTCTCTATAGTTGGAACTTCTAGGTTGATGATAACTTCTATCTTGGTTGGGTCTATCGTCAATCCTTGTTGACATACTATATGCCCCAACAAAATCCCAAAAGGCACACAGAATATACATTTCTTCAAGTTAAGATAAATCTGGTGCTTCCTACAAGTGTCAAGAATCATGCGTAGGTTTGAAACATGTTTCTTTACCAATCCAAACATTGTCTAGTCATCAAAATATACCTCCAAAAATTTATGCATGAATTCTCTGAACACAAACACTACCACGTGCAAGAATATTGGGTGTGCGTATTTTTCAACCCAAACGGTAGGACAAGAAAATCGAAAAGACCTCTCATTCTCGTGGCAAAGGTGGTCTTGCTATGGTCTTCGTGCAATTTCGATCCGATGGTATCTCGAGAATCCATCGGTGAACAAATACCCTCTTTTCCTCCCACATTATCCAGGATCTCATATGAAAATGGAGTAGGGAATGGGTCATGCACACATGTATCATTCAACCTACGTAGATCTACATAAATCGTTATCTCTCCTTTGGTATTCTTTTCTTGCACCACCATTGGGCTTACCCAACCAGACTTCTCTATAGGCTCAATGATGCCTGTGGCCACCATCTTATCTAATTATTCTTGCACTTTCTGCTTATACTTGGGATTCAATTAGTACGGTCGCTACTTGACAGGGTGCACATCTGGTTTCAACGTGATCTTCATAACACCTAGGTCTCCTACAATTCCCTTAAGCCCAGAGAACTTTGTAGGAAACAGATCCTGGTACTCTGTAAGCAGCTCCACAATATTCTCTAATGTATCATCATCTCAGTAATCCCCAATTTTGGCCAACTTGGGCTGCTCTTCTGTCCCAATGTTGACTTCCTTTAACTTCAGAGGTTTAGTTACATCTACCATTCCCAATGAGGGCCCTATAATTGCACGCTCCCCTTTAGACTCAGGGATGTTGAGATTTTTCGGGTGTTCTTCATTATCCTATATTGGCAAGTTCCTGCATTTAACAATGTCCCGCATCTGCGCATCCCATGCTATTGTGGCACATTCCCTTCGAGGTTGGGATTCATCAAAGACAAGAGCATCCATGTCCTATAGGGCTTCATCCAATTTGTACGATACCCCAACCAAGCCAAAGGTTTATAGGAAATCATCAGTCATTGTGATCCAATGGCGCATTCCTCGGTGCAGCTCCGTTTCCAGGTACCAAGTGGTAGGTACTGTCCCCAACGAATGAATAAACATATGAACCCACTCATCCCAAGTATTTTCCTTCCAAACTTCTGTCCATATGGCTAGGTGCTTGCGTGGGTTGCCCTGACCATAGAAGAGCTCAGTGGGTGGGGTAGCAGGAGGTTCAAAGTGGAACGTCATCATCTTGCCACATTCCTCCCAATTCTTAAACACACCCTTGTACGTATCCCACCAATGCGCTGGGGTTGCGCGCATAGCCAGATCAAGCGCCCAGAACCTTTGTTCTTCTGGGAAAAAAATTTCCAATTCTTCTAGAAATAATTTGACACTAACAGAACCGTCAAAATAGGGTATTTCTCTTACCTTTGAGGAGATGAAATGGAATTTCTTAGTGATTTTGAGGCACTGTGCAACTGATTCTGCCAGTTGTCCATCTCTCCGTCTGAATCTGAGAAACACAAACTATCATTCTCCCAATTCAACATCCCATCATTTGTAGGGTTGATCCAATCTTCGTCCCATGTTGTCAGCTTGTAAATGTGGTCAACATCATCTCCTTCATGTACTGGCTCCGTGTATCTTTCTCCTTCTGCTGGATTTAATGGTACTATTACCTGTGTACCATCATTCTCAAAGATCATGATTCTACACTTTAGGTTGATGATACGTACCATATCAATGGCCCATGCCAATCCTAACAGTGTAGGGAAGGGGTCAACATCGCCTACGATTTGGATCACTTCGAAATCTGCACGTACCTTTACTCCCTCAATGTTTACTAGGACTTGTGGAAGTATTCCAAGTGGAATGATCTTTTGATGATTTTTCATGTGTAGCTGAATGGTGGACCATTCCATCTTTGGTTCTACCATCTTCTACCATGTTTTCTTAGGTAAACATTTTCATTTGACCCTAGATCCAGGATGACTTGATCCATCTCATACTCTCCAATCTACACAGTCATGCACATCTCCCGACCAGTTTCCTTCTTTTTCTTATAAATCTTGTTCACAGCCTTAGTTTCCATTCTAGGCACTTCTTTTTCCACGTAGCTATCATTGGGTCTAAATGTTATCCAAATGCCTTATGATTGTCAGAGTAACTTAATGCGAGCTTGTAGGAATGGTTTGACTTCATCATCAACCTTTGATTCCGCAGTAGACTTTGATGTGGATGCTCCATCAGCAGCAAAATGCTTCATGTGACTTCCCGTAGAGAGTCTCCTTTTCATACAACGGAGTTGAGTCCCTTCTTTCTTATCGATGCTTTACGAGTGGTGGGTCTACAACATCTTTATTTTCCTCATTCCCTCTAGCGGCAGCACCACTGCGTGTAATTACATTTACACTTGGGCCATCATCGTGCGGTTTAGCTTTAACCATTTGTATGTTTTGCGTAGGTGTCTGCTACTACGTTTCCTGCATTTTAGCAATTAACAAAAGAAAATATTCTATTACATGATGAAATTTCCTACAGTACCAACAAGATTGTTGCACAGGGTTTGGATAGTCACAAGCATAGTGTCCGGCATCTCTACAGTTATAGAAAATTAATTATCGTCTTCCCCGACCAATGCCTCCACCTTCCCCCCTCCCCTTCCTCTTACTGTGGATCCTCCTTGTCCAGAGGGAGTGCTGGCAACGAAGGGTTGGCCTGCACTCTATAAATTTTAGCAATTTCTATCATCAGATCAAACATCCGGTAATGGTGCTCATCAGCCGACTGAAGAGAAAAATCTGCACCACTACTGATTTAATTCTGGGACATAAGCTCCTAGCTAAGGGCAATGGTTTGTATCATGTCGTCCAGCTACGCTACAATCAACGCACCATAGTGTGGGGGCACTTAGCCCAACAACATAACTAGGATGCAATGGACTCGGCCCCCCTGCTTGCAAGTAATCTGAGAACAATGGGCACTGATCTTTGGTGTGGCCAGAACCTTTGTAGCGTATGCACCAGACATCTGTGCCAACTTCCTTACCCCAATCTCTCCATAAATTTTTAATTTCTAAGTACATAGCTTCCAATTGGCTTTGAATTTGCAGCGCTCCAAATTGGGCATCTTCTTTAGGCGCAACTTCTAATTTCATAGCAACTTCTAGGGCTTCGGCCTAAGTATCAATATTTTTTTAACCCATTGGTTTGCGCATATGCAGCAACAACATGTAAATGAACTATTCCTTGTGATTCTTATCATTGTAAATGAATCCTCCATCGTTGATGGTTTGCTTTAGCCATTGGTCAGCTTACCAAACTGATTCCTTCGGCCCTTGCTTGATATCTTTTAGTTCTATTACGCATTGTGAATAAGACTTCGGGTTCCAAATTTTTTATTTCAGGGCATCCTTAATCTGTGCACTCGTGGGATCTACATTTTGAGCGAGAAATACCATAAACCAATCTAAAGCATGACCCTCGAAATCCATAGCTAACTATGCTCTCTTGAAAGCATCATTATTAACATTTTGCGCAGTCCACACTATATTATCCACAAACCAAAACCGATCCATACCCTCATCTACCACGCCCTTAAACGTGGGCAGCTTCATATGCACCACCATATCGTCCGCAGGTGGTGGTGGTGGTAGGGTAAGAGATGCCTTACCCTTGCACAAGTTTTACTGTGGCGTAGTATGAGGTCTACCTTCAGCGCATGTAGCCTCGATACTCTCTATATCAGGTGAATTTCTCAGAGGGTTGTATACAGATCTATCCCCTCTTTGATTGACCCGATAATATTTTCCATTGTGCAAAGTGCTTTCGATCGAATCAGGGGTCATGCTCTCTGTTATCACCAAAATTGGACCTAATAGGATGTTGATCAGACAACTTCAGTGTAACTACTTCAAACCAATATTTTGACTGAGGGTTAGCCTCCTCAGCCTGAGAGGGCTCTCTCAAGGATTAATGATATGGAATAATGATATAGATAGATGGCTAACTCTATGTGTCTTAATTTTGTATGTTTGCAGGTTGAAAATATGGAGGCTTGCTACCATTGGGCTATGGAGTCAGTGACAGGGATAAATATAACAATAGCTCTTCTTATAGAAACTGAGGCTTGTATATACTTCAATGAAAGAGTGACACATTCAGGAAAATCCCAATAACTTGAGGTTCAAAGGAAGTCAGAGCATGTGATATATGAATTCCGAGTAATGATACATCAAGGTATTGAAAAGGAAAGTATTAAAAGAGATTCATCAAATCTTAACACTTAAAGGAAGTTAGAGCATGAATAACCATGAATTCTGAGTAATAAGCATTAAAAACATTGAAGAAAATCTTCCAAAGATAGGACCCAAAAAACTCATTTGACCATAGTTCAACACTTAAAGAAAGTCAGAGCATGACTAACCATGAATTCCGAGTAATAAGAATTACAACTATGAAATGGAAACATTTCAAAGATAAGATATAAACTCATTGAAATATACAAAGAATCTCAGGTCCAAAAATATTAAACTGCTTCTGTATATGTCAGTCAATCCAGAGCTTTGCAAAAGTAGTCTTTTGATAACATTTTCCAACCACAGATACATCGAAGTCTTCACTACTTATAGGCATCTAGCCTTTACATTCAGTCTGCCAAGTGGCTAGACCATTAAACTCCATTACTCTAACAAAATCTAACCAGTAACTAGATTTTTACAACTAGAATTGACACCTTTTGAATTATGAGTTATATTCCTACTATGATTCAAACACCTACTTATTACATTTAAACTGAAGATGATCCAAATCTTCCTTGAAAGGAATCATTAATTTCAGCTATCCTAACCATAAACAAGACTTTAATACTCTAACTGTCTTCGTGATGATGCTCTACCTACCATTTAAGAGTTGTCAGTTTGATGATTTGGCAATACAGTGAACTGATATCTTCAAACTGTATCCTTAATAGAATATTTCCATATAGAAAACCACTGATCTGATACTCTTTAACATTTCTCTGATACACTTTGTCCTTCTCATGGGGAGAATCTTTAAATATTTGTTTACCTTTCTTCCTTTTTAAAAAAAATTAGCCATCAAAATCAACCTTGTTGTCATGACAGAGTCTTAGAGCTAGTTTCGTAGCACAAGAAAAAAGGTGATATGTAGTCATCCTCTGCTATTTTTTACCATTGGATGATATTAAATGACCAAAAAAAATAAACATAACCTTCAAAACCCTTCATTCCTATCGATTTAAGTAACTTAAGTCCAAAAAGAATTCTTCAGAAATTCCGCAACAAAAATTGTGTTTCAAGCTTGGCATACGCTGCGGAATTGCTTAACTTATCAGAGGCTTGAAAAAACTTGGGTTTTGAGGCTGAAAGGATCCATGAATATACCTGCATGTAAAATATGATTAATATAAGACAAAAAATATCTATAATCCATTGTCACCTTCTTATTTACCAACAGTTCCTTCATGAGTAGTTTTCACAGTTTTCTCCATAGTTCCTCTTTCCAAATCTTTCTTGACTAATTCTATCTTCATTATTTCCATATTTTCTTTCAACTCCTCGATTTTCCTTTGAAGATTTATCCTCTCTGCTTGTAACCATAAATTTATCTTCCTTGTGTGTGTCATCATGATGCGTAAAGGTTGTGTTTTCTTCAACAATTGTTTGGTTTTTCCAATAAATGAGTAACCTGGTCATTCACTTTCTTTTCAACCTCATCTATCATTTGTATATCTTTCTTGTATCTTTCCAATTCTCTCTTTGTTTCATTTAATTCTTCCCTTACTACTCTTAACTGTCCTTCAAGAATCTCCTTTTCAGTTTTCTCTATCACTTTCTCCTTTCCCTTTCTCTGTTTGACTGTTTCTTCCTTGTCTTTGCTCTGTCTCTTTAGAGAGTCTGCTTCAGATTTATTTTGAAACTTTCTTTTAGATTTATCCTTATTTTCTTGGGTAACCTCTGTCTCAATAGGAGATATGATTATAACTTCTTGTATTTATGCCATTTTTCCTTTCTCTTCCTCCCGCTGCTTATCTCTGACATTGACAGTTTCAGAAATCTGGGATCTAGTAAAAGGCTTTCTAGGTTTTAAAAGAAAACCTGAATCTTCTGGAGAAAAATCCAATTTCTTGGCTATAAGTCCTTTTCTTCTGACTCTAGATCCTTCTATCACAGTTTCTTTCACTACAGGAGTTTCTGCAATGTCTATAGCTTGTAGAATGTCTTCAAGTCTACCTTTTCCTCTAAAAATTTCTTTAATGTTCCTTTTAGAAATTTTTGTTGCAGGTTTGGTCTTTCTATCCATGACACGTTTTTTAATTTGCTTGCTAGTTGCTGGAGGTGATACTTTCCCTTCAATGAATTTATTTTCTTCATCCATATCTTTAGTTGTAGATTTTAAACCTTCTTATTGATTCCTTTCTAAATCTGCAGTGGCACTTAGCTCTTGCCTTGAAGAAGAAGCTTTGAGTTTAGGAGTTTTCCTTGGAGACAAAATATCCATTTCATACCCATTCATGAACAAGAAGGATACCCAGTCTCTGTTCAATTTACTTAATTCCTCTAGCACTAGTAATTTCATCAACCCATGATGAAAAATGGAAGTTTCACTTCTTTCAGGTCTTCCTTGCACTTTGTCTGCCATTTTTCCAAGACTTCTAAAGAGGTAAAAATGAATATCTATCAACTTCTTCCCTGTAAAATGAAGCAACAACTTGAAGTGATACATATAGATTGTTTGGAATCTTCCTTTGCATGTAAAGTACTTATGTATGATTGTCAATAATTTAGAATAATTATCTCTTAGACAAGTTCTAGGAATCCCTTCAGTCATTTTAATCCCTACATGTTCAGGTTTTAGATAATCATCACAACTTTTCAAGTTAAACTTGGTAGCTTTAAACCATTATTCTTCGGTTCTCGGGATCCCTATTGCTTTAGAAATGCTATCAGGTGTAATTAGAACATGAAGACAACCAACCTTTGTATATGTACCTTTGAAATTGATCATGAAATCTTGTGAGACTTGTTTATGATGACCTTGCAACCTTTGAAAAAACTGGATGCAACCTACTTTTGTAAAAATATCAAAAAAATATGGGTCTTCCATGATTAAGCTTGGACTTGTAGGTTCGTACCTTAATGGAAAGCCCCATTTATAAATTTTCTTTGGTGTAGTCATCTCGTTCTTGTTCTGTAGCAATGGCCTTCCTTATATTTTTACACTTGTTCAACAAAAATCCTTTGATGAAAGCAAGCTGCTATGGTAGAGGACGACTGGTCTAACAAGGGATTTCTATGGGAGATGTGAATGACAGTAAGGTGCTTTGGTAATAGATTGCAAAAGCGAGAAACAAAGTATGAGAAATGGAGGATATCTTTGAAAAGAAAAATGGAATGGATTTCAAATGGTGGCTGATGCTAAACGTGCCTAACTCTCGAATGATAACCCTACTCTGACAGCATAACCTTGAAACCTTTAGAGATTAACCACTTATCATTATGCAGAAAACCGTTATAGAATGAGACAGATTTTAAAGTACATTTATTTTGACAAGTGTCAGTTTTGCTACAGAATTACTAGGTGTTTCCGCAGCAGAATCTGTTAATTTTGTACTAAAATCGCTGCGGACTCAGATCATTTCTGACAAATGGCTATATTTAAAACCTTAAGTCACTTTAAAGTATCTACTCAAGATCTACTCTTTTGATATGACTCGAGATCATCACTAACAACTTAAAACAAAAACTTAAAACCTATTTTCATCATAAAAATTTATCATTTCATGATGTTGTACAACCTAACTAACCTAAAGGCCAACTTGACACATTTCAAGTAAAATTTTGAAAATTTTTGGGTGATAACACACTCATTGTGGCTACACAAAACACCCTTTTCACACAATAACATCTTAATCAGCAGAGGCAAATTTTGTAATAATTTACCTCTTAATCCCTTGAAAAATCTCCTTTCAACTTTAGAATATGACACAAACTGATATACTGCAAATTTTGCACAAACCCACCCAAGGTGTTGTCAACCCAGTGATCTACAGTCCGGGTGATGGAATTATCAACCTTTTCCAACTATTGGATCAACTCAGGTGTCCACTGCGTGGCCTTATCCTCCTTCCAACAGGTTTGGAATTTTGCTAATCTTGACAACCACTCTTGTAATTCGTGTGCAAAGGTTACAAAGAAGTCGTGAACCTCTCTAAAAATATACTTTTTTTCCCACTCTTCAGTAGACAACTTCTTACTTATGTTCTCTTTTATGGAAAATTCTTGAATATGTTTCTCAAAACAGTCCTCTAATTCAGGATTTAAGGATTGCCACAACATCTAATCTCTTTCAAAATGATCCCATTCCTGGAAACATAACCATTTGTTGGCTTGAGGGGTCCTGGCCTAGGTTCGGAGTTGAGGTTAACCAACAAAACCCTTTTACTACTGGCCCTTTCGGTAGTGACCTGCTTGTGCAAGTCAGAGTCTCACCCGAAGCAGTATGGGGGGGGGGGGTGCTAGAACCAGGTTTCCACACCCTGAGAGAGAATTAAATGATGTGGGTGCCTTTAGATCTAAACAACCCTGAACAAACTCTGCAACATAATTCTTAACCAGAAAACCCTAAATAGACAGATTTAGGTCAATTATACAGAATACCTTGCGCGCATGCTAAATCATAGTCTACAATCCATGTAATAACCCTTAACACATATCATTAGAGTCTAATAGTAATAGATTCATTCAATAATCATTCATTTAAATCTAAAAAAAGTTGCGCAATCAATCTGAATACAGATAACACACTGTTCATAAATAACATGCAAAAGCGATCATAAATAAAATAACAGATGCATTTCATACTCAGATATCATCCAAAGAAGTTCTTCATTCATTAACAGTGCAGATCTAGCTTACAAAACCTCTAGTTCACCTGCACACACAGCCAGTGGGGTCCACACACAACCAACAGGAGCCTTTTTATCCAGACAAATCCACTAGAATATCAAAATACAATCAGATCTCTATCATTAATCACCTTCTATCCAATATTGACTCGATCTAGACTCCTATTTATAATTATAGCCTTCGCTCATCTAAGGTCTGCAAACCATGGTTTATGGCCCCTAGTTCTACCCTTTTGACCCATTACAACTCATGAGGGGCTTTTACCCGCCCCAAAGCCCCTTGACTTATGTTGTGCACAACTAAACTTACAAAATATTTACAAAAATATATCAAAATTGTATCAAAGTTTGGTCCTAGGGGACCCCTCTCCAACAATGACCCCACCCTCCAATGCTTCTCCGTCATACATGGGCATGGCATGATGCATAACCATCATCCCTCCCCTCTATGTTTTCAAATTTTTGAGCGCGATAATGACATTTTAAAAATTTGGAAAAGGTCACATTCCTTCTGCAATGCTTTCATTCCTAAAAATCATTTGTGTTCCTTCTACAATGCATTCATTCCTTTAAAATCATCAAAATCCATGATGGGGTAAAAAGAATACAATGTACGCACTAAAACTTGGTTGCATTAAGACACTGAAGCACAAAAAGATATACAAAAACACTGAGGCACAAAAATATATATAAAAACTATTCTACCAATGGGGATACTGGCTCAATTACTTCCTTCGACAATCGGGAATCAGTCATTAGGTCATTGAGAAGTTGTCTCTTGATCAAATTCTAAACTCCCAAAGTGCACACAATTGCAAAACTCAACAAACTGTTTCTTGGACTGCAACTATTTTAAAGGTCTTGAACTGTATTTCTTTGTTCTTGTGGCTGATTAGCCCTTTAATTTTTTGTTTTGAATCATTTTTTCTAAAAGAATATAATGGCATGTCATGGGTTATTTTGAGACTTTAAGTGGAGTTTGTTTTTTTTTTGCAAGATTTTTTTTTGAGGTCGAGTCCATACAGTTGGGCTCACAAAAAATTTATATTTGCCCATTTTTCCAACATTGTTTTGAGGACGAGTCCATTTAGTTGGACCAGGCACGTTATATTTTTATTTTTATTTAGTAAGAGGTCGGATCCATGTAGTTGGGTAGATCTAGTTATATTTATATTTTTATCTGTTAAGACGCAAGCAATACCATTTTAAGAATGAAATCCTTGACTAATTTGAATATATATTCATATTTTGAAAAGTGAAATCTTGAAGTAGTGTGAATATTTAAAAAAAAAATTGAACATTTGAATATATATTTATATTTTGAAAAAAAAACTTGAATTATTGTGAATAGATTAGATTTATATTTTGAGAATGAAATTTTATTTAGATGATTTGAATATATTTTTATATTTAAATATTTCAAATATAAATGTTTAAATATATGAAAATCTTATTGGCCAAATTTATATCTTCACTGAATATTAATATTAAAATATTTTGAATATTTAAGTAAATATTTATTTTGAGTTTATGATTATTGAAATATTTATTTTTTCAAATAAATAAATAAATAAATATTTATTTACTAATATAATTAAATAGAATATTACAATTCCATAATTATTATAAGTGTAGTCTAACTGTATACATAAAACAATGTTTTTTACTAAAGCTCGCTATATACAATTTCAAGTAAGAATGTGATTTTTTGTTGTTTAAAATATATTTTTGAATGCATAAATAGATTCCAAACTCTCAAAAACTCTCGTCATCCTCACTTAAATTCTATAGATTAAACAACTTACAAAATCTTATTTTATTTCAAATTTTGCTATACAACTCGTTACAAAATCCACAACTTCAACAAACAAACAAACAAAAATTAATGGTAAACAAAATCCCCATTTTTTGGATATAACTCATAACTAAATATTTTCCAACTCTTTTAAGTTTCAATATCTCAACCAGAATTCAAGAACATGCTGCTGATATTAAACATAACCACCTCAAAACATCTGCTTTAGCTGAGCATTCTAACAAAACCAATCATCATATTTGTATTGAAAACTCTCGGTTAGTGGCCAAAATTGACCAATATCACCACAGAAAATTTAGGGAAGCAATTGAAATTAGTAAACACCCTGAGAACCTTAACCATGATGATGGATGGAAAATAAGTGACAACTAGATTCCGACCTTAAAAAATATTCATACCCACACCTAATTCGCTCCCTTCCCTGTCTCTCATCATTCTCTCCCGCGTCCCCCCCCCCCCCCGCTCTTTCATTATCTTATGTCCTTCCTCCTTATCCTTCATTCATCCTTAAAAAACTTCTTAAATACCCTTTTCACCTTTCCTTATTGATGTTCCTTTAAACCCCTACCCCTTCCCCTTTTAAACCTTTCTCATTTCATTAAAAAATAAAAATAAAAATAAATATATATATTCTTCCCTAATATAATATTCTCTTCTATTTAATTAGTAATTAATCCTTTCCTTAATTGACACATCTCTCCACTATCCTAACCTTTAGAGATGAATAATAAGTCTGTCCATGGCATATTAATTACTTTGAATTTCTTCCTTTTTATTTTCATCCTTGAATATCATTCTTTAAACCAACAAACCAATGAAATAATTAATAAATGAATCATTAATTTAAATAAACTAATCAATAGAATTAATTCATTAATTTAGATAAATTAATCAATAAATTAATTATCACTTTAATCTACATTCATTTCAATAGATAAACTTAATACTAAGGTTGAAAATATTTAATTAAATAAAATTACAAATTAATTAAAACACAATAAACATAATATTTTACAAAGAAAAATATTAATATATTTATAAATCTCGACCATTAATTAACTCATTAAATACATTTTTCCTTCAAATTAATTAATCAATTTATCTGATTTTTAGACTTTTTCAGTCGGCCTCCATTACACCTCCCTGTCGTTCATCATCCCTCTCTCTCATATTTATACCTTGATTGTGAGATCATTCTTACTCATGAATCTTTTCCTGAATATGAACCACAGTGGCTTGGTTCGAAACATCGAGTTTATCAAGAATGGATGTGATTGATCCGGAAAACATCTCTACACAAAACACTAATCGCAGAAGCCTAAAATCTACAATCTTTGAATATGCCAACCAAAAAATATGGTACAAATTAGGTATGGTATTGTTTTAAGGATATAACTCATAACTTCCAAAGTCTCCACTTATGAAATATATCTTATTTCCAACTATTTAAGTTTCACTATCTTTGAATATGCCAACCCAAAAATATGGTGCAAATTAGGTATGGTATTGTTTTAATGCGTTAAATTAAAAAATCATCAACCCTAACACCAATTGTTGAACTTAATTTCTTAAAGATAGATATACATATACACAATAATATAGGTATTAAGATATATTTTCTAAAAGTAATATAATGATAATTTATACAATAACTCTATATCTTTTTAGGAAATGAATTCTCAAATAATTACCTATAATATATATTTATCCAACCATAAATCAATATGCACACCTTTTTGATATTAATATATAAATATTCTTGTCCATGGTAAGCTCACAACTAAAGCCAACATTCTATTACATGGACATCTTCCCACATATATGGCATCATTATATATACCACCATTATAGTGATAACACTTTAAGCTTCTAAAACACAAAGACAAAGTTGCAAGTAGGCCTGCAACTAAAACCAACTTTCTATTACATAGAAATTTTCCCACATATATGTATCATTATGTATACCACCATTATAGTCATAACACTTTAGCTTACCATATAGCTATAGGCACAAATAAACTATTTAATTTGTGTTAATAAAATTTATAGTTTAGATAAATCAGGAAAAAATTGGCTCGTCCACTTGAATAGAGATAAATTATGTAGCATAAAAAAATTTCATTCATTTAAGGTAATCATATTTTCTTAATGGATAGTCATTTTTGCAAGGTTTAACCCATAATCATATATTTCTAATATGCCTTGAAATCATGGATAAACATGAAGTAGGTGAGGTGATGCAAGATTAAGAGAATTGTAATTTTAGGTAGAAATCATGTATATTTGTTATAAGATTTAGTTGGAGAAATCATAGACAGAAATATTAACGTAGTAAAATTTTCCAATACCTAAAGAAAAAAATGATTTAGTGTTTTGACTGGCTTAGGAAATATATTTCAAAGGGAGTATTGATCACCAGAACTACAATAACTCATTTAAATTCAAGGGTAGGGTTAAGACTTATAATGGCTATATGGCCCCAAAATAAAATGTTAACACATTAAGATCAAGCAATGAACAATATAGAGGGAAATAGAAATTTTAGGCTTCACATAAGAAGGCAATAAAATAGGCCAATATTATAGAGCATGAGTTGTATGAAAAAATTGTAATCAAATAAAATAAAATTTGTGCACTTCATTGATTAAATTCATTAAAAGAAATAATTTTCTTATAATTTGTATTCAATCAATATTTCCCAAAATAAATATTGAATTATGTAAATTAAACACAATAAACTCGAAAATGAAAGTGCATGAAATTAAGTTATAAGAAGAAAATAACTTTTATAGAGTTCTTATTCAAGATGAACATTGTAATAGATGGATTAAAGATACTAAAATTCAAGAAGAAGTGAATATTGTATCTAGAGCTCAAGCATTCTTATAAAAATATTTCCCACATTGTGAAACAAACTTGGTTCTCATATCAATGAAGGCCACAATGGGGAATGTTTATGAACTCCCCCAAAATAAAAATAAAAATGCAAGTTAAAAAAATAAAAATAAAATAAAATAAAATAAAAAATTAGAAAAATTATTATAATATGAAATTTATGAAAATACAAAAGTACTGAAGAAAAATCACCAGTTTCATTATTTCCCCATAGTGAAATTTTCTATAAAACTACTTTCATGTAAGCTAATAAAAGTGTCACAAGGATCTAGAGATGTTGACAAACTCACTCTATTGTCAAATGCATCCCATTACGGTGTTTCTTTAGTTAAATATGTTGAAGAAGGTAACTAGGTTCGGTCTTCATTATATATTTGTCAAAATAATTTATTATCATTGTTATTAAATGACTTATTAAAGCATGAGTTTCATGTTTGGGTCATATTTAGATTAAGGTCCCAATTGTGGACTTCTAGGTTAGTTGTTACAGATTTAAATTGATCCTATTTGGGCTTTTAAATCATGTAATATTAGGTTGGTCAAAAGGCTCCTCCATTAATTCATCTCCTTCAAAGGTCATCATCCTTGGTCTTCAGCAAAAATATTCTTCATGAGCAGCCTTCAAGTCAGCATCAAATTATCTACAAAACCACATACTCAAGCCGACACAAATCCAGACAAAACTATTCATTGTCATGTCCACTTATTTCATGAAGGAACAACTATATATACAGGGATATAGTTTCACATTTCAAACTCAGAACTTCCGATTGCTCTGAATTTTTCGGACCATATAAAAGGTGTAGTTTAGATTATAATCACATAAGCATAAAAATTTGAGATACATTTCAGGATTGGGTTGCTCTTATGTTGTATCTATTTCAGAGGTGCTACAAGGTCTTGGTAATATGTCTCATGTCTAGTATGATGCTATAAGGTCTTAGTAATTTGTCTCATGTCCAATATGATGCTACAAGGTCTCGGTGATCAGTGATGTTGCTTGGTGACATTTCCTTATGAAAATCAGTGATGCTGCTCGGTGACATTCCTTATGATGATCAATGATGTTGCATGGTGATATTTATTATAATGATCAACGATGCTACATGGTGATATTTATTACGATGATCAATGATGTTGCTCGTACTATGATGATTCTCAATGTTGTGTCTCTATGATGCTTGGTGTTATGTTGCTATCTCAACCTCAGTCAAGATAATGAGGATGAAGTTTGGGTGCAAGCAAGGTATATCTTAGTGTCACAGAGATCTTTGTGCTTACACAGTGAAGGGATGACTTGATAGAAGAATCCTATAGTCTAAGGGTCTTTGTCGTCTCATCTTGAACCTATTGAAGAAATAATTTCGACTGGTTATTCCCCAAAGAGCAGGGTTTTTCCTTGGAAGTGTGCCTACATCTTGTGTCCTCTTCTATTTTTTTAGCATTAGTCTTGATGATGAAAGATAAAACACAAGAACACATAATAATAATCACAAGATAATGTCATGATAAGAGAAATTAATTAACTGTCACTTCTTTAACAAAATCAAGCTATTATTGTTAGTGGGGATATTATGGTTAATATTCTTAGATTCTTGGGAAAGGATAAAGAGATGTCAAATGCATTACATTTAATTATATATAATAAAACTACTTGCATGCAAACTAATTATAAAGTGATACACGGATCTATAGATGTTGAAAAACTCACTCTTGTCAAATACAAAGATTTTCAATAAAAATCCTTGCATGTAAGTTGATTAGAAAGTGTCACTCGCATCTAGAGATGTTGACAAAATCACTCTGTTACCAAATACATCACATGTCATTAATTATAATGTTTCTTTGATTTAATCATGTCATTCTCATTAGTGAGGGTAGTATGGGCAAGGACTATGGATTCGTGAAAAATAAAATACAAGAGAATCTAAGACACAAAAGTAAAATCATCCATTATCATTATATCAACTATGAAATTTACTATAAAAAAATTTACACATACATTAATTAAAAATGTCTTGTAGATTTAGATTTAACAAAATGCACTCTATCATCAAACACAATACATTTTTATTAATTGGAAATTATTTTATCATACCATATCATTCTCATCAACATGAACATGAATATATATTAGGAGAAGGATTATGAACTCTCAAATAAGGAAAGAACATATAAAAGTAAAAGGTGGAAAAGAATATATCATAATTTGAAATTTAATTTAAATAAATAAGTACCCAAGGCACAACTATCTATTCATCAATGTAATGGAAGATTTTCTATAAAATTAGGAAAATTTGTCAAGCATTTGAATCATTTTTAATGTAAAATAATATATTTAATATAGTTAACTGATATGTATATAATTTTTTTTTGTATATAAATTAATAATATTTCAATTTTAAAGATATTAATACCATTTTAAAATATAAAATTAAAAAATGTATTAAAATCAATAAATTATTTAAAACCTGCTTAATAAAACTATTACAGTTTTTTTTATCAAACCAAACTCAGTTTTGAAATAAAAATAATTAAATTATGATTAATAATTGGAATAATTAGCATATCATATATTATTCTAATTTTATATTTTTCATAAATTTATGCATAAAATTTTGAAAGAATTATTTTTTAGCTTAAAAACCATCACAATATCAAATTGCAGGTATTAACTATATAATAATAATGATGTAGTTTAATTTATAGAAAAAATAGTATTTTTCACAAAAATTTTCTATTTAATTTTAATTAAAATCAGGCAGACATTTTTAAAATATTTAGTTTAAGAGGTAGGTTTTTCAGGTTTTGAAATCCATTTGTGCATTCAAAAATATATTTTAAATAACAAAAAATCATATTCTTACTTGAAATTGTATATAGCCAACTTCACTTAAAAAAAAAGTTATTTTATGTATAAGTTAAACTACGCCTATAATAATTGTGGAATTGTAATATTCTATTCAATTATATTAGTAAATAAATATCTATTTATTTATTTGAAGAAACAAATATTTTAATAATCATAAACTCAAAATAAATATTTACCTAAAACTTCAAAATATTTTAATATTAATATTTAGTGAAGATTTTTATTTGGCTAATAATTAGGTTTTCATATATTTAATCATTTATATTTGAAGATTTTAAATATAAAAATATATTTTAATCATCTAAACAAAATTTCATTCTCAAAATATAAATTTAATCTATTCACAATAATTCAAGAGTGTTTTTTTTTCAAAATATAAATATATAACCAAATGTTTGAAAATTTATTAAAATATTCAATTTTCAAAATATGAATATATATTCAAATTAGTCAAGGATTTCATTCTTAAAATGGTCGTGCTTGTGTCTTAACAGATCAAAAAATGGTCTTGCTTGTGTATTAAAAGATCAAAATATAAATATAATTAGATCTACCCAACTACATGGATCCAGCCTCATACCAAATCAAAATATAAAGATAACTTGGTCATCCCAACTTAATGGACTCGTCCTCAAAACAATGCTGAAAAATTGGGCAAATATAAACTGGTTGTGAACTGTATGGACTCGACCTCAAAACAAGAGCTTGCAAAAATTAAAACAAACACTGCTCAAAGTCTCAAAAGCACCCATGACATGACATTATATTCTTTTAGAAAAATTGATTTAGAACAACAAATTAAAGGTCTTGTCAGCCACATGAATAAAGAAATACAGTTCAAGACCTTTAAAATAGTTGCAGTCCAAGAAATACTCAGTTGAGTTGTGCGATTGTGTGCACTTTGGGAGTTTAAAAGCCGATCGAGCGGCAACTTCTCAATGACCCAATGGTTGATTCCCTAATTCCAAAGGAAGTAATTGTGCCAATATCCCCATTGGTAGAATATTTCTCAATGACCCAATGGTTGATTCCCTAATTCCAAAGGAAGTAATTGTGCCAATATCCCTATTGGTAGAATATTTGTGGATTTTCTGAAAATCTTATCGGAATTTTCATGATTTTCAGGGCGATTCCTCTGGCTAATTAAACTACGGCGCCTTAGTGTCTTTTTGCAACTAGGTTTCAACGTGTAAGTTGTATACTTTTTACCCATCATGGAATTTGATGATTTTATAAGAATGAACGCATTGCAGAATGAATGAACGTGGATGGTTTTACGAGAATGAACACATTGGAGAAGGAAAACGACCTTATCCAAAATTTTCAAAATTTCATTATCATGTTCCAGAATTTGAAAACATGGAGCAGATGGATGATGGTGATGCATCATGCCATGCCCATGTATAAAGGAGAAGCGTTGGAGGCTGGGCTCACAAATGGAGGCAGTGCCTGACGGGAAGAGGAAACAGAGTAGACGCCGAAGGAGGATCACATCAACTCTATTTCTTTGCAAGTATAGCCTCTTCCAATGCTTTTAAGTCAAGTTTTATTTTCATTCACATCCATCGGTTTGTGGATAATTTAATGCGGACTTCGACGGAGATCTGATGGATGTCCACTCAGGTGAATGGAGCATTGGGCGAAGGTGAAATAATGATAAAACATAAACTTTCCAGATGTACCCTATTGAGCGTACCTTTATGAAGATATAAATTGAAACCGAGTTTAAGCAGTGAATCCACCAGTTGAAGGGTTCATAATGAAAAGGACACAAATTAATTTCCATTTAATATAATAAATATGAACATAAGTAAAACAAAATTATTCATATTCATTTATATATGAATTACTTTATATATATATATATATATAGTTTTTTTAAATGTGGTTCACATATTCAAGAGATTCGTGGCTATTATGTTTATGGAATAATTGTAGTATGGTAGATCTACTTGAAGGGATTACTTCCTCTAGGTTCAACCACAAATTCTAATAGAGAGAATTAAACTGATGGCTTCTCAATAGTAAAGGTATGACCAATTAAGCTTACCCTATATTGTAAAAAAATTAAAATTATATATATATATATATATATATATATATATATATATATATATAATAAGCAACTATTTATGATTATTTTTACCGTAGAAATATATTATATTTTTATATATGTGACAATTTACAGATGCAAGAAAAAAATTTGTTTTGACGGCGACCTATACTTTTTCAATAATGGAGGATTGTTTGTGAGACGCTAGGAGAAGTGTTACAATGCATATATGGAAAAATTCTTAGCAGCCCCAGTTTAGTTTCAATTATTTGGGCTCCTGGTGGATTTTTGGGATCCAGATATACTAGAAGGCATTGGAAAATCCATAGGAAGCTTTGTGAAGGTAGCAGATTCCACGAGAAGGGGAAGGTACACCTCGTATGCGAGGATTTCTGTGTACATGAATATAACAGAACTACTCCCAGAATCCATCAAGCTGGAATATCAAGATGAGGTATGGAAACAACCTATTGACTATGAGCATATCCTCTTTAGATGTCATAGATGGCATGAATATGATCATCTATTTTGGGAATTCCTGCTGAACCAGATTGAGACCTATGAAACTTATAAAGCCACGAGCGTGGGGAAATCACAAGAAGGAGAAGAGGGCTTTCAAGAAGTATAGAGGAAGAGGCGGACCCAAAATAATCGGCATGCCTTGACTCAACAAAGTCCAAACAAAGGCCTGAATAATAATAATCGGTATGAATTCTTGCAGGAGGAGGACGAGATGGGGGAAGGCAAGATGGGAACTCCAAGCTGAGACACTCAACCATGACAAAAAGAGGGAAACAATGCCAAAAGAGAGGTCGAGGAGGAAATACCTGATAAAGAGGTAACTGAGCAACCAACAAAACATGATAACATGGATATTGAGAGTCAAAGAGAGGATATAAGAAATGAGAAACAAGTTCTATATGGGTTGTTGCATGAATGGAGACATTTGGATTAGATATTCATACCAGAGGATCGGAAGAAAATCTACAAATAAACCTTTAAAAAATATAAAGCAAAGCAGAGGATAGCTAGATCAGGGCAACCAGAGCAACTGGGATCACAAGTCAGTCTGGGAGGAGATCAGGGGGGCCTAGGGAAAGGAGGAAAGAAACGAGGAAGGAAAAACTTAAATGAGACAATCCAAATGATAGGGTAAGCATTGGTGAATTATGTAAGGGTAGTTTTGATGTTTGCGACCTTCCACCAACCCAAAAAATCGTCCAAATGATAATCACGACCTGGAATATAAGAGGCCTTAGCAGCAAAGGCAAGCAATGTTGTTTGAAAGATCAACTCAAGAAAGACAAGCCTAGTATAATGATAACCCAAGAAACCAAGATTTCTGAAGGAAAAATCAAATAAATCATTCAAACCTTCAAGTGACATTATGGAGAAATAGCCCAAGATGCCAGGGGCAATGCAAGTGGCCTTGCTATTTTCTGGAACCCAACGGAAAGAAATTTTGAAGAATGGTAAGCCAACCTAGAATCTTCTTAGAGATATTTAGCCATATAGGATCTAGATACTCGACCTTGCTAAGAGGAATTTATGGGCCTCATATTCCAGGTGAAAAATGAGTCTTCCTCCAAAATCTGGAAAATATGGGACGAGAGTACCTATTAGGGTCCTATAGTTTATAGGATCACAAGGTGATTTACTATTTTCTCTCAGTTATATCAAAATGTAAATAATATTGCATGTTGCAAATGATTTCCATATATATATATATATATATACAAAAAGAAATAAAATGAAAAGAGGGTATTTGAAAAGAAAAATAGAATAAAGAAAAACAAAAGAAAAGAAAAAAAACAAAGAAAGAATAAATATAAAGATGAGAACCCCATGAAAAAAAGAAAAGAATTGAAAGTGATGCAAATCTAAATGCCACTACTTGATAGATAGTTTGATTTTCTACAATAAATTGAATGTTGTGTGCAACTTGTTCCAAATGCCACAACCTTGAGTCATTTTTTATATCATATAGTTTAATCAGGATCAAACAAGTTTCAATTTTTTTCCATTTAGATTAGAGAATGAAATTAGCCAAACTGTCTAATCTTGCCTAAAGTTAGTTAGGTAGATGAATGAGGTTGATTCAAATTTTTAAGCTGAATCAATGAAGCAGTGAGTAGATAGGATATAGTAGGTGTTTTTCTCCTCAAAGAAAATAAAATAATGATCTCCTAGTCCAAATGCACCCTTTTAATTGGTCAAAAATAGTTTTAGATTAGGAAAAAATTGAGTTCCAAAAGAGTAAAAGGGTAGAAATGTGATTAATTTTACATGAAAGGCTTATTAGTGTGTTTTATCCTAAGTTTGAAATATCATAAAATGTGCGCTAATACCCTACTGTCAAGTTCATTATGTTTTTGCCCAAAGCTTGGAAGGCATATGTATTATAACTAAAGTTTTCGGCTCTCATATCAAGGTTAGGAAATGAAAAAAGGATTTTTTGCATGTGATTAACCCCCATGCTTGAATCAATTGCTCCTTCAACTTGCCGCCAGATCAACGGTTGATATCCCTTTTCGACCCCCCCTTTCCATCCTCCTTTTACCGATTGGGGAGGGGGGGGGGGGGGGATCCGAAAAGTTGTTTCCTCCTTGTCGGACCCACCATACGTGTCACCACTACGACACTTCACACCCCCCCTCCCTCTCACAAACCATAAAATACCTTGACCCCCCTCTAAAATCCGCCAAACTGCCTTCCTTTTCCCACCATCTTTCCTCTCCCCTCCCTCCACTGACTTCCTTATACGTGGCTTAGATCGTTACCTAATTAAATTCTTTCCCAGGATAACCGTTCGAATTGGCAAGAGACCCGCGCCTCTAACGAAAACCACGTCATAACCATAAAACCTCTCTCGTCACCATTTTCATTCGTTTTTCTTGTATATTGCTCACTCTGTCATAACTTTTAATTCCTATTACCATAGTGAACCTCCATAGCTGACAAAGGGATTGATCAAGCATAGGGGAAAGACACCATTTCCACTGATATTCGACTCACACAGAAAAATTCCTGATAATTCACCATTACCTTCATGTTACTGCAATTATAATTGAGAGGATGCCTCATAAAAACAAGAACAATGATGATCTAATCAACCTGATGCTTCCTCCCCATGTCGATATCGATCACATTCCACTTGCAAAAAGGGATTATAAAATTGCAGATATTAAGTGTGAGTTCGACCTTTTCTAACTGTATTTTTGGCTTGAAGACAAATTCATAGACCAAACTAATGAAATTGGACTCTAGGAGTCCAATTTACCCCTCTACATCTTCCCTTAGACCAACCAATTCCTAGAATTCATTAGGAAATATCAAGCATGTTATCTACCCAACCAGAGAGCCATTGTAGCCCCAAGTGGGG
>JAXQQM020078075.1:0-144918 GCA_034641835.2 Pinus albicaulis
GAAAAGTATCGACTGTATATACCTTTCCTAAGTGAGGCCGACATCGAGTTGCTTCCACTAGTGCAAATCTATTTACGAGGTTCTCTCTAGCTCTCTGATTCGATTCGTTTTCTAGTAGGTGCCATTTTTCGATTTCTCGGAGGTGTGAAATATTCATTTATATTGCATATTTTTATGATCAATTTTGAAATATGGTAGCACACAAACAAGATCTCTATTCTTGTTTCCCTTAATGTATAGTTTTATGAGATAAATTTTCGAATTAATCATATTATTAAAGGATTTGATTGATAGGGTTTGCACCTTCTTTTAATCAGGATAAGGTTTGCGCCTTCTTTTAATTGCTTTATTTTAAGCCGATGTCTGTCCAATTCAATACGCAGGGTCTCCCATGACAAGATAAGATTACAACAAATTGGATCACTGGAAGTAAATAAGGCCCTAAAAAAAGCTAGTTCCCGCCAGACAAGAAAGGTAAGTTTCTACCTCTTCATTTTGTATTTCTTGAAGTAAACCCTTTTCTTCATTTTCAAGTGGTTTTATAATTTTTGGATTAATACGGTGTTAGTAATAGCACCTATTTTTTCTATTAGAACTCTATTTTCGGTGTCTAAACCAAACCCATTTTATTCATCTTAGTTTTATTATTCCATTTTCTTTATGGTTTCCTGAGCTCGCCACAATTTCTTTTTAATTCATTTCAGCCAGTTGTAATCTCTTTGTCTAAAATTTCTTGGTTATAATTTAGATATTTCTTTGTTAGATCTATGAAATCAAATCTCTTATGGATGTGTGGGATATGGATGTGTGTAGTATGGAGGAGCAGTATGCTTTCACTATTGTCACGAAGAATCCACCAGAAAGAATCAGGACGAATGGAGAGCGGCGCTCAAAGTCCCCATGTTCCAATACTCCTGTGGAATGCAGGCGGTGATGCTTGCATTGGGAATTTGCGGAGGCAAAGTATCGACGGTATATGCCTTTCATACACGACATCGACATCCAGCTGCGCTGCTTCCACCGATGCAAATCTATTTATCAGGTTCTCTCTGGCTCTCTGATTTGATTATTTTTCTATAATATAGTAGCAAGAGAGTACAATTCCTTGACGAAAGAGTCACTCAGGATTGGCAATACAAGCCTCAATAGATCATATACATGAAATGTGAAATATACTGCTACACTCAGAATGCCCTAGGCTATGACTGCATATTTTATAGGAGATACTGCAACATACCGAATAATAATAAAAATATATAAAAATATATGGCTCAAGAAATGTGCAGGAGAAAGCTCTCAACCCCATAAAACAATAATACAACAATCCTTAGAAGGATTGTCTGAAATATATACAAAATGGAAAAATTGCAGAAATGTCAGAGTTGCAGTAGCAGCGGAAACTCGAGAACTGGAACTAGATGGAGATAGTTGAAGATGATGCACAATATGAGTATATCTCCTCTAATGGATATTCCAAGTGAAAATTTGATCCTATCACTGAAGATCTTACCCTCCAATCAACATTGCAAACCCCCTCTGCAAATGTACTTTGAAAATAAAACAGTCACTAAAGGATATTGCGCTCTAGGTGGAATAAAATGTGTTGGCCAAATGCCAAGATCTGAAATATGCTATGAATCCTCCCTTACTGATCTCCCAAAGGAAATAAGGCTCTCTCCTCTGAAGAGCAAGCCAAGAAATGGTGTTTTGGAACCTCCACTGTAACACCCTGCAACACAATGTTATAATTAAGCAAAAATAACGTTGTAGTTGAAGGAGGTGGCTTGGCCTTGAGCATGAATGTGGAGAAATAAAGTGAAATACCTCAAGAGGCCTCTCAAGAATGAGAATGAATCCTAAAGAGGAATTCCTTATTCTAAACAACACTACAACTCTGCTAAACAACAGGAGACTGCGAATAGTTTAAGCAAACTAAGAAATCACTAATCATAAGCATGAGTTACAATGGATGCCTTGCCCTCCTTTTAAACAAATTCAAGCTCCCTCTCCATGGGTCCCACTCATTAGGGTTTCCTCCATCAAGGAAAATTCCCTCCTCTTTCACTGTGTTGCCCCACAAGATGATCTCCACCTCCTATCACTGCGCTATTTGACTTGGTCAAACTTGACCTTGTCTTTATGAAAATGTCCTCTTTCACACATGAGGGTGTGAAATCCAACTCCACTACTGATCTTATTTCATACGAAGAGGGATTTTATTCCTATTTCTGAATTATATGGGCCTCCTTATCCATTTATTCATTTCCTAAGTGAAAAAAACAAAAAATAATATTCCATTTAGCTGCATGCTAAAAGTGGAATATTACAGTCCTCCACTCCCAAATGTTGCTTGTCCTCAAAAAACTGCATAAGATAAAATCCTCCAAGGATCAAGATGTTTTCTCATCAATATATCTCCAAGTTTTCCCTCCAACATATGCAAACTAGCTTTTGGTGAGCATCCCAAATAGCTATCATGTAAGAAATAAACATCTATGGAGGCAAAAATTGGCTGTCTATGAGCCTTTTTGAGGCATGATATTTGACATGAATTGGGATTTACCATCCACATATGAATCTCCCATCCCAAAGAAATCATCCATACAAAGTGAGTTACCTCCCAACATGGCAACTCATGGAAATCTCCTTCAAACTTGAGCTCCAGAAATGAAGATGGGCTGAAAATTTTCATATGGTAAGCATCATAGCCTACCCCACGCTATCCTCCTCTCCACTTGTGATAAGTGTAGAGTGTGTTATTATCTCAGGTTGCAATGGTATTTCCCTTAAGTGGCAAAATGAAGAACAATCCTCCAAGGATCTCCCTTCCAACATTGGAGAACAAGGTGGCCCAAAACATTTCATCCATGATGAACATGACATGGTCATCATAGAGTATCCAAATGGGAAGTATGCTGAAGGTTTTACATGATGATGCATGATACAAACAATTTCTCAAGAGGACACAACACAGTCTCATCCACTGTAACTTGAAAAAATAGCATGGAAAGTAATATGAAAAAATCATCACAACTACTAATGAATAGTAAATGGTTGAATGTGTCAACAATACATGATCAAACACTTACTCATGGTTATACAGTGAATGGCTATAAAACTCATGGCCCAACCCAAAAGAAAACAAATGTGTGGCTATGTTGGACATCTCTCCTCCCATGCTCCCATTAGAACATGTAATACAAAAAATGTGGGAATTATCTCTCCTCATGGACACATCCAACTCATGTGTCAATTCCCCAATCATGCTCTCAACAAGAATAGAAACAATATCAACAAATGAAGTCATGGTCAGTACTGTCACACCTCCCATTTTTATTTTTATTTTTTTATTTTTATTTTTATTTTTTTATTTTTATTTTTTGTTCTGTTTATTTGAAATATCTGTAGTGACAAATTAAACTTTGGTTTCTTTGCCGAGCTATCCCACCAATTCATATACTTTTATTTACCCAACATTCTAGGTTTTCTCCATTCCCAAGCCGTTTGAATATTAATTAGGGTCAAGAGATAGTATCCCCTTTTAATCTATTTATTATAGTAACACTTATAATCTTTAATTGGTAGCCTTTCGCTATCACTTTAGAAAAACATATATATAAAATCGTTCTAACCATAATCACAATATCATAGTATATGATTTATGTATTACATAATCGTTATATATATATATATATATATATATATATATATATATATATATATATATTTATTTATTTATTTAACGCTATATATCAGCGTTATATATATATGTATGATCACCCATTATAGAATTAACGTTATATATACTGATCGTTAAAGTCGATAGTTACCATTTCAAAATATAAAGTTTACGTAACCATAATATTCATTTAACACCTACCCTGCGAGGGCTCTCACGTATAATTACATGTAAATCACCTATATCAAAATTTCACTATTTCAGGTATGTATGTCAATGAGAAATTTCCTGATGTTTTGACTCTTCGTTTAGGTTGCCTGCCGTGACAGCGTGCCGCGTATGAATTTGGAGTACCTAGTACAGAACATTACTCCGTCTGTTGGGCTTGGAGAGGTGCACGTGTCCTACCCTTCTTCGCTACAAGTTTATGGTTCCAGGTTGGCATGTTTCTTACTCACGACTCGAGAAAATTTGTTTCAAGAATTGTACCACTGCTTCTGAGCAGATGGCACGTTTCACCCACAGCTGGAGGAAAAATTGGGAAGGGTCACTTCGGCAGGAGAAAAGCTCATAACATCGCCGAAATTCCGCCTGCATGGTACTTTGAAATTGAATTGAATAATATTAAATCTTACAGAATGGTACTAATGTTTCTGTTCGACTTGATTCTTATAATCCCCCTCGGGATTTCGTAAAGCCCTTTGTGGTTTCAGTTTTAATGCGTTAACCCTTGCTCTGGATTTCGCATGTACGGGTGTTGATTTTGTATTAGGGTTTCTGGTTCCCATTTTAAACCCTCCATTGCCAAGGTTCATTACTGTTCGTCTCGCCCTTTCGTTTTTTTTTTCTCAAGGCTTCAGGGACTTATAATTACTGGACTTGCATAGCAGGGCTTTCGTTCCATGGCCGACCGGCTGGTAACCATCTTACCTGGCCACTCCTCTTCTGCATTCATTTACTTGTGGATTTCCTTGTAACATAGAGTTGATCTTTCTTTTATATTCTGGCCAAAGACTGTGGGTTTTATCTCTATTGTTCTTATTATGCATTCCATCGTTTTGTTGCTCAACTACGTTGCCTATTTCAGGTTTTATGTACGGTATTATGGTTTCCACCATATGGTGAATAAAGGGTTTGCTAACCAAGCGGGGAGGCGTTTTTACTTCTAAAGGACGAACGATAGTTTTCTTGCATATCGATTTCCTCCCTGGCGAGTAATCCCATTCTCGTTCTATATTTACCCTTCTTTCTTAGTTACTAATATTAATGAATTTATTTACAGTTTTCTCTTATTTATGGCACGTATGGTTTTTTTGTTACAGGTACCACATAAATGACTCTCAGCATTTACTTCTACGCCTTGCTAACTCAAATTTTAGATGTCCCGGTGTACAGGTTTCCCCCTTTGTCAATTCTTCAAACGTACGATTGAGACGCAGCTGTGGTTGTCGAGTTTTTTTTTCATTTGTTTCCAGTATGTGCGTTAGGGTCCGTCATTCATGTCTGTATGAAAAGGTTAAGAGTTGAAGTTATTCTATTGCCGTGCTCTCGTAGTTCAGTTGTTTTATCTTTTCATTACTCCTACACTAGTATATCCTCATTAACTGGAGGAGACTATATTTAATAACATTTCTACAGTAAGATATTTTTCATTCGAGTTCACTCCTCTGTCAGTAGCATGTCGATGGTAGAGTTCAGGGTAAATAGACTTGTGCAGGATTACTCGGCAGTTTCTCCAACCTATTCACACACATACGCACTTCTTTCCCTATTTATGTTTTTGTTCTTTCCATAATTAAGTGTAATATTATTTCGTTTTTCACATATAAGCCATGGGTATTAAGCTAATATGATATTATGAGTTTAAAAGCCCCCTTTTAATAATAAGAGTAAACCACATGTTCATAGTTTCAGGACCACTGTTTATATTAACGTTACGGGAAATTTTATATGCCGCAGGGAGTGAATAGTCTAGTGCTTCTATGTATCATATTACATTTTAATTCCAAACACAAACTTCATGGCATTCATTCTAACTCGGAAATTCTTACCGCTATCAAACCCTTGTTAATATATATGTCTTACCTATTTTTATATGCGCGAGCTTTTTTGTTTATGTTTGGAAATTTAGCAGATAAAACATATTTTAACTCTGATAGTTACTCTTTGCTATATATCCACATATACGCTCTGTTTCAAACATAAATAATTGTTTCATCCTGGATGGTATTATCCTGTAACTAACTTGTCACTACTGAAAGTATAAGTCGTAAACTTACTAGTATTCTTCAATGTATTAATGTTTTGATCTAACGCTCCAGTCGATTTTATGGTAGTAATACAACAAGAAGAGTTTAATACTAATCAGATGTAACTAGCGAACGTTCTCACCTTTGTATTTAACTTATGCAAAATATTCTAACTTGTAATTGACCTAATTTATTAAATCGCAAGATTTCGGGTAAAATTGAAGGCAGAGTCTCTTGTAATAGGAGTAGTTTATAAAATGTTATGTTGGTACAGATTATAGTGTTGATTTCAGTACCCATCTAGACCCTCAATAACATTCTTTTATCTACGGCTTCCCTTTGGAAGTCATTTTGTTTCCAGAAATCTAATAAATGTAATTCCAAATGTTGTACTCGGCTATTAGGGTGGTCCCCTTAGATAATTATCTATGAGAAATCTATGGAAATTTCAATAGTTGTTCATTTCTGTTCTAGCTGCTTGCATGCACAGTTAAAGTCAATTCATCTATTGCTATTTCCACTATAGTATAAGGACTTTAGATTTCTCTATCCTATGTATGTATATATTAGCATTATTCTATGAAATAGAAGCAGATTAAAGCTAACTCATACATTTTTTTTTCTGTGGAGATAAGTATCCTTAGATTTGAACCAGTCATGGTTTAGAGATTCTATAGGATTCTACTCTACAGGTTTATATTCTACAACGATGCAGAATGACAAAGGTGAACTCCTTGGGGTTCATTCTGCTAAATGTAGAATTTATAATTCATATACAATCAAATAATTATTTTTTTTATATGTAGCCAATTCATACTGATTGAAGTAAATAAAACATTAAATTCAAAGACATACCACTCATGCAGTAGACCAACCTCCCAACCGTAGAGTTCCTTTTTCTCCCAGAACTCACCCCCGAGCTGAGACCACCTCCATCATAGATCAACCCCTGATCTGTTTAGGAGCAGCTTATTTAAGCTAATAGTTCCCCAAAGCCTGTTTCTAATTCTGCGTCCAGAATAGAAGGATGATTTTCTTCCTGTTGGCCTAGGCTTCCCATTTTTTGGATTCTTTAAAGTTGTTTTATGCTTTCCCTCAGCTTTTCCATCTTTTTACCTCTTCCCAACTACTTTCCTCATCATTGGGAAAATTTAGATTCCTCCTCAAAATCTAAATTAGAAATAATTCCTTTCAAGGATTTTTTTGAAGGATTGTGGGGAATAGTTGCCTTATCCATCCTCATGGATTTAACAAGTGATCTCAAAATCTCATTCTTGATCCATATGCACACCAGTATTTTATTCATTTCCTCAACTTAAATATTAAATTACATTCACAATTTATTTATCCTTTGGGGTCCACTCCGCTTAGGATTAAAGTTCAAATGTCTAACTTTAAAATTCCAACACATAAATTGGGGGTGTTACATATTCCCCCTCTGAAAATAAACACCATCCTCAGTGTTATTATTCAACTACTAGAGTTCATTTAAACAAAAATGGATATCTTTCCATCATTTCAGCTTCTCTTTCCCAGGTAGCTTCTTCAGCAGTAAAGTGCTTCCACTACACTTTTACTCTGGCTACTGTTATGTTTCTCAATTCAATTTCTTCCCGCTCCAATATTTGAAGCGGTTCTGGCAGAAAATCCCCTTCTGGTTCCACCTGTACAACATTCAAATCAACTATGTGAGAAGCATCATGCACATATCTTTTTAATAACGAAACATGAAACACATCATGAATTCTAACATGGGGTGGTAAGGCTAGCTTGTAAGCCACTGGTCCCACCCTTTCTAATACTTCAAAAGGACCACAATATCTAGGAGCCAGTTTCGCACAACTTCCAGCATAAAGTGTGCTCTTTTTGGGTTTAATACGCAAATACACATGGTCTCCCACTTTGAATTCTCGGTGCACTCGTTTCTTATCAGCATAGTTTTTCTGGTGATCTTGTGCTGTCTTGATGTTACTTTGTATCTGTTTAACAATTCTTTCCATCTCTTGTAATGCATCTGGTCCCAACATTATTTTATCCTCTGGTTGGCTCCAACTCAAAGGAGTACGACACTTTCTTCCATACAGTGCCTCAAACGGACTCATTTTGATAGAGGATTGGTAGCTGTTATTATAGGAAAATTCAGCTAAATGAAAATACTCTTCCCACTTTCATGGCCTATCCATCACATACATTCTCAACATATCCTCCAAAATTTGATTAGTCCTCTCTGTTTTCCCATCAGTTTGAGGGTGATAGGCAGTACTAAAACTCAGCTTAGTACCCATCCCTCCAAATAATCCTTTCCAAAAAGCTGCTGTAAACTTAGCATCTCGGTCTGAAACAATTACCTTGGGAACCCCATGAAGCCTTACTATCTCCTTCAAGAACACATTCGCTACTTGAGCTGTTCCAAAGGTAGATTTCACTGGTATAAAGTGGGCAGCTTTTGTTAGAGTGTCTACTACTACCATTACAGAATCATGCTGATATTTGGTTTTGGGTAATCCTGTTATAAATTCCATGGAAACTGTGTCCCATTTCCATTCTGCAATTGGCAAAGGGTTTAAAAGACCTGTTGGATGTTGATGCTCAACTTTGACTAGTTGACATTCCATGCACCTACTTAAATATTCTGCTACATCTCTCTTCATTCCTGGCCAGAACAACTTCTTTTACAGTGCTGTTAACATTTTCTGATATCCTGGATGTCTTGCATATGGTTGTTTGTGATATTCATCCATAATTTCTCTTTTTAAGGACTCTACATTGGGAATATACAACCTGTTTTTATAGCATATCAGCCCTTTTTGGTTTTGAGTGTAATCAGTTTTCTCCTTTTTCTGTAATTTCACTAAGAGTGTTTCATAGTTTAGATCTTGATTTGCTGCTTTTCTCACCAACTCTTCTACTTCGATCTAGGCACTACTTCATATGTTGTTTATATTCTGACAAGCATTCCTACTTAATGCATCAACAACTTTATTTTCTTTTCCCTTGATATGTGTTATGTCCATATCGAATTCACTTAAAAAGGACAACCATCTGGCTTGTCTTGCATTCATATCAGTTTGGGAAAAGAAATATTTGAGACTAATATCATCAGTCATCAATATAAACTTTTTCCCAAGAAGATAGTGCCGCCACATTTTCAAAGCATGGATAAAAGCTGCTAATTCCATATCATAGACACTATAATTCTGTTCATGTATTTTCAGTTTCCTAGATTCATAGGCAATAACTGAATTTTCCTACAACAGGACTCCTCCCAACCCCTCTCTACAAGCATTTGTGCATACTACAAATTCCTTATCAGGATCTGCAATTTTCAGTATAGGGGCTGTAGTGAGTTTTAGCTTTAATTGATCAAAATTGTTTTGGCATTTTTCGGTCCACACAAATTTAACACCCTTCCTTTGTAATGAGGTTATGGGATCTGCTATAGCAGAAAATCTCTCCACAAATCTGCGATAATAGCCTGCAATCCCCATAAATGATCTTACTTCTGAAACATCCCTTGGTACTGGCCATTCTTTTATAGCCTTTATATTTTTAGGGTCAACCACAAGGCCTTGTTCAGAAATAATATGGCCCAAGTATTGAATATTATCCTTATAAAATTCACATTTTCTAAACTTGGCATATAGCTGGTTTTCTTTCAGAGTTTGCAATACTATCTGTAAATGTTCTCTATGTTCCTCCTCATTTTTTGAGTATACCAAAATATCATCCATGAACACAAGAAAAAATTTATCCAAATACTTACTTAACACACTGTTCATCAGGCACATAAATGTGGCAAGGGCATTTGTCAAACCAAAAGGTAAGACTACAAATTCGTAATGCCCATACCTGGTTCGAAAGGTTGTTTTGCTGATGTCTTCTTCCTTAATTCTGAGCTGGTGATAACCATTCCTTAGGTCAATCTTGGAAAATACTGAAGCTCCTCTCACTTGATCAAAAATATCATCAATTCTAGGTAAAGGGTATCTATTCTTAATGTTCAACTTGTTCAGTTGACGATAATCAATGCACATCCTAAAAGTTCCATCTTTATTTTTCACAAATAGGACCGGGGCTCCCCAAGGAGACACACATGGTCTTATATACCCTTTATCTAACAATTCCTGCAATTGCATTTTCAGTTCCATGAGTTCAGGAGGACTCATTCGATAAGGCGCTTGGGAAACAGGTGTTGCTCCCGGTACCAGATCGATTGAAAAGTCAATCTCTCTTTTGGGGGGAAGATGAGGGATTTCCTTTGGAAAGACTTCCTTAAATTCTCTTATTACTGGTACAGTATCCAGAAATTCTTCCTCAGTTTTCTGTTCTGTTTCTTCCACATGCACTGCATAAACTTGGTATCCTTTCCTAGCTGTTCTTTTTAATTGTAATGCTGAAATTTGTCTTACAGAAATAGGTTTTTGTTTCCCTTTGAGAATAAAAGTTTTCCCTTCCTCATCTACACAATGCAGAGTCTTATCCCAGCAATTCATCAAGGCTTTCTTCTTTTCCAGCCAGTCCATTCCTATCAACAAGTCATATGAACCTAAGGGAAGAATATTCAAATTTACCTTTGTTTGAAAATCATTTAACTTAATTTATGTTCGAGGCAGTTTATGTGTTACCTTTCTCTTAGTTCCAGTGGCTAGTTGTACCAACCATGACTGCTGAAATTTTTCAGATTTAAGATTACATTTTTCTACAATTTTTGGACTAATGTAACTCAAAGAAGCACCTCGATCAATCAGAACAGTAACAGATAGGTCAGAAATCTTACCCTCTATTTCCACCATGGTTGCTTGATGTTCTGCTTGCCGATTTTCCAGGGCTGCACTTATAGTTGGTATATTTCTGGCTATATCATTTACTGTTGTCGCCTCTCGATCTCTCATGAGCATATGAATGTTTTGATGAGGGCAGTCCCTCAAAATATGGGGTTCTCCACAGCCCCAACATTTCAAGGGTTCCTTCATTCTAACTGTCCCCTCCTTTTTACTATCTCCCTCTATTTGTTTTGAAGCCACTTGGGACTGAGAAGTTTGACTTTCTTTGGGTTTATTAAACTTTTTCCGCTGATGATCCCTGCCAAAATTCTTCAAATAGGCTGGTTTCTGTTTCCTCCCTTTGAATTCATTTTTATGTACCCAGCTTTTCCCTTGTTCAGTTTTTCCTTTGAACTGTTGGTAACATAATCTGGCTTTTCTAACAGCTTCGTCCATTGTTTTTGGGTTGTCAAACTTGATTTTCTCTTTGTATGTAGTAGGCAAACAATTCAGAAATCTTTGAACTTTTGCCTTCTCTTCCCTTATGTAGGGTACATATCTCAGTAGATTTGTAAACTTAGTAAAAAACTCATCAATAGTGAGCTGTCCCAGTCCAAGTTGATGAAATTATTTTGCTTTGTCATCATAGTAACGCTCATTCAAGTAGCAATTTTTGAACTTAACCTGGAAATCTTCCCAAGTAACTGTCTTTTCATCAATGGAATGGACCATTTTTTTCTCCTCCACCACAATGTAGCTTTTCCTTGTAAATGGTAAATAGCTAATCTGGCCTTCAGATTGCTTTCATATTCATAGACCTGGAAATACTTGATCATGTTCAATAACCAAGCTTTCACATCTTCCTCCTTCTCCCCATCATAGGAGGGAGGTTTGATCTTCCGAAATTCTCCCTGTAATTCCTTTTTCTGTTTATACTGCTGCCTAGTAGCCTCATCATCATCAGACTCATCAATCTTTCTCTTTCCGGAACCTTCGCCTTCTTGGCTGTTCCGGGAAGTTAGTTCTCTGATGAGATTTTCCTGCTCCTTACTGGCTGATGACAACCTGTCATTCTGGCTTCTTATTTCAGCCAATTCTCGTTTCACCCTGTGCAACATGGCCATCATCGGAGCGTTGGGATCTGGTGTAGCAAACTCATCCCACAGATCCACATAAATTCCTTCACCTTCAGCCATTTCAACTGTACACACTCATAACACCGATCAGCAAGATTTTTTAAAAATAAAATTTTCCTCCATACTCATTTTAAAAAAAAACACTCAGCAGCAGTGAGCACAATAACAACAACCCAGTTTTTTGTAACTTGGGCTCTGATACCATTTGTCACACCTCCCATATTTTTTTTTTTTTTTGTTCTGTTTATTTGAAATATCTGTAGTGACGAATTAAACTTTGGTTTCTTTGCCGAGCTATCCCACCAATTCATATACTTTGATTTACCCCACATTCTAGGTTTTCTCCATTCCCAAACTGTTTGAATATTAATTAGGGTCAAGAGATAGTATCCCCTTTTAATCTATTTATTATAGTAACACTTAGAATCTTTAATTGGTAGCCTTTCGCTATCACTTTAGAAACACATATATATAAAATCATTATAACCATAATCACAATATCATAGTATATGATTTATGTATTACATAATCGTTATATATATATATATATTTAACGCTATATATCAGCGTTATATATATATATGTATGATCACCCATTATATAATTAATGTTATATATACTGATCGTTAAAGTCGATAGTTACCATTTCAAAATATAAAGTTTACATAACCATAATATTCATTTAACACCTACCCTGCGAGGGCTCTCACGTATAATTACATGTAAATCACCTATATCGAAATTTCACTATTTCAGGTATGTATGTCAATGAGAAATTTCCTGATGTTTTGACTCTTCATTTAGGTTGCCTACTGTGACAGCGTTCTACGTATGAATTTGGAGTACCTGGAACAGAACTTTACTCCGTCTGTTGGGCTTGGAGAGGTGCACGCGTCCTACCCTTCTTCGCTACAAGTTTATGGTTCCAGGTTGGCACGTTTCTTGCTCACGACTCGGGAAAATTTGTTTCAACAATCGTACCACTGCTTCTGAGCAGATGGCACGTTTCATCCACAGCTGGAGGAAAAATTGGGAAGGGTCACTTCGGCAGGAGAAAAGCTCATAACGTCGCCGAAATTCTGCCTGCATGGTACTTTGAAATTGAATTGAATAAGATTAAATCTTACAGAATGGTACTAATGTTTCTGTTTGACTTGATTCTTATAATCCCCCTCGGGATTTCGTAAAGCCCTTTTTGGTTGCGGTTTTAATGCATTAACCCTTGGTTTGGATTTCGCATGTACGGGTGTTGATTTTTTATTAGGGTTTTTGGTTCCCATTTTAAACCCTCCATTTCCAAGGTTCATTACTGTTCGTCTCGCCCTTTCGTTTTTTTTTTTTCTCAAGGCTTCAGGGACTTATAATCACTGGACGTGCATAGCAGGGCTTGCGTTCCATGGCCGACCGGCTGGTAACCATCTTACATGGCCGCTCCTCTTCTGCATTCATTTACTTGTGGATTTCCTTGTAACATAGAGTTGATCTTTCTTTTATATTCTGTCCAGAGACTGTGGGTTTTATGTCTATTGTTCTTATTATGCATTCCATCGTTTTGTTGCTCAACTACGTTGCCTATTTCAGGTTTTATGTAGGGTATTATGGTTTCCACCATATGGTGAATAAAGGGTTTGCTAACCAAGCGGGGAGGCGTTTTTACTTCTACAGGACGAACGATAGTTTTCTTGCATATCGATTTCCTCCCTCGCGAGTAATCCCATTCTCGTTCTATATTTACCCTTCTATCTTGGTTACTAATATTAATGAATTTATTTACATTTTTCTCTTATTTATGGCACGTCTGGTTTTTTTGTTACAGGTACCACATAAATGACTCTCGACATTTACTTCTACGCCTTACTAACTCAAATTTTGGATGTCCCGGTGTACAGGTTTCCCCCTTTGTCAATTCTTCAAACGTGCGATTGAGACACAACTGTGGTTGTCGAGTTTTTTTTTCATTTGTTTCCAGTATGTGTGTTAGGGTCCGGCATTCATGTATGTATGAAAAGGTTAAGAGTTGAAGTTATTCTATTGTCGTGCTCTCGTAGTTCAGTTGTTTTATCTTTTCATTACTCCTACACTAGTATATCCTCATTAACTGGAGGAGACTATGTTTAATAAAATTTCTATAGTAAGATGTTTTTCATTCGAGTTCGCTCCTCTGTCAGTAGCATGTCGATTGTAGATTTCAGGGTAAATAGACTTGTGCAGGAGTACTCGGCAGTTGCTCCAACCTATTCACACACATACACACTTCTTTCCCTATTTATGTTTTTGTTCTTTCCATAATTAAGGGTAATATTATTTCATTTTTCACATATAAACCATGGGTATTAAGCTAATATGATATTATGAGTTTAAAAGGCCCCTTTTAATAATAAGAGTAAACCACATGTTTACAGTTTCAGGACCACTATTTATATTAACGTTACGGGAAATTTTATATGCCGCAGGGAGTGAATAGTCTAGTGCTTCTGTGTATCATATTACATTTTAATTCCAAACACAAACTTCATGGCATTCATTCTAACTCGGAAATTCTTACCGCTATCGAACCCTTGTTAATATCTATGTCTTACCTATTTTTATATGCACGGCCTTTTTTTTTATGTTTGGAAATTTAGCAGATAAAACATATTTTAACTCTGATAGTTACTCTTTGTTGTATATCCACATATACGCTCTATTTCAAACGTAAATAATTGTTTCCTCCTGGATGGTATTATCCTGTAACTAACTTGTCACTACTGAAAGTATAAGCCGTAAAATTACTAGTATTCTTCAATGTATTAATGTTTTGATCTAACGCTCTAGTCGATTTTATGGTAGTTATACAACAAGAAGAGTTTAATACTAATTAGATGTAACTAGCGAACGTTCTCACCTTTGTATATAACTTATGCAAAATATTATAACTTGTAATTGACCTAATTTATTAAATCGCAAGATTTCGGGTAAAAGTGAAGGCAGAGTCTCTTGTAATAGGAGTAGTTTATAAAATGTTATGTTGGTACAGATTATAGTGTTGATTTCAGTACCCATCTACACCCTCAATAACATTCTTTTATCTACGGCTTCCCTTTGGAAGTCATTTTGTTTCCAGAAATCTAATAAATGTAATTCCAAATGTTGTACTCGGCTATTAGGGTGGTCCCCTTAGATAATTATCTATGAGAAATATATGGAAATTTCAATAGTTGTTCATTTCTGTTCTAGCTGCTTGCATGCACAGTTAAAGTCAATTCATCTATTGCTATTTCCACTGTAGTAGAAGGAATTTAGATTTCTCTATCTTATGTATGTATATATTAGCATTATTCTATGAAACAGAAGCAGATTAAAGCTAACTCATCCAATTTTTTTCTGTGGAGATAAGTATCCTTAGATTTGAACCAGTCATGGTTTAGAGATTCTATAGGATTCTACTCTACTGGTTTATATTCTACAACGATGCAGAATGACAAAGGCGAACTCCTTGGGGTTCATTCTGCTAAATGTAGAATTTATAATTAATATACAATCAAATAATTATTATTTTTATATGTAGCCAATTCATACTGATTGAAGTAAATAAAATATTAAATTCAAAGACATACCACTCATGCAGTAGACCAACCTCCCAACCGTAGAGTTCCTTTTTCTCCCAGAACTCAACCCCGAGCTGAGACCACCTCCATCATAGATCAACCCCTGATCTGTTTAGGAGCAGCTTATTTAAGCTAATAGTTCCCCAAAGCCTATTTCTAATTCTACGTCCAGAATAACAGGATGCTTTTATTCCTGTTGGCCTTGGCTTCCAATTTTTGGGATTCTTTAAAGCTGTTTTATGCTTTCCCTCATATTTTCCAGCTTTTTACCTCTTCCCAACTACTTTCCTCATCATTGGGAAAATTTAGATTCCTCCTCAAAATCTAAATTAGAAATAATTCCTTTCAAGGGTTTTTTTTGAAGGATTGTGGGGAATAGTTGCCTTATCCATCCTCATGGATTTAGAAAGTGATCTCAAAATCTCATTCTTGGTCCATATGCACACCAGTATTTTATTCATTTCCTCAACTTAAATATTAAATTACATTCACAATTTATTTATCCTTTGGGGTCCACTCCCCTTAGGATTAAAGTTCAAATGTCTAACTTTAAATTCCAACACATAAATTGGGGGTGTTACAAGTACAAGAATGAAGGAGATATTGATGGCTTCATGTGGTGCTTGAAGATATCAATAGCCTCCTAAGGATGTACAACACAGTCTTACAAACTGCTGCTTCATAAATTTACATGGAAAAATGTTTCTTGATACATGGTCAATCATGCATGTCATCATATAGTAAATGGTTGGGTGCAAAAAATAAACATACATGTAATGATAAAACATTTTCCCAAGGCCACATAAAATATGGCTATGTCTATCATATAGTTTGGCCCAATTTTGATCATGGATCAATATGAAAAACTTGCCCTCTTGTGGAGAAATGCACTGCATAGTAATGTTAAGAGCATGAAATTATTGTGTTAGCCAATCAATAATTGGAAAAACAAATTTCTTACCATATGCTAGAAGTAAGATGACACATGGGTCCATAAATGAGTCCACCATAGTGGTTTGGTATGCATCCATGAAGAGGAATGAACTATGTGTTGCATGAAGATCCTCCTTCTCATGCTTGGAAGCCCAAGTCAAGAAGAAAATATCACCGTAATAGATGTCTCCATCCACTACCCTATCATCCTTACCCCCTCCTTTTCCACCAATTGCATCCGATGTGAAGTGATCCTAGGGACAATCCATCCATATACCCTTAGAGAGAGTGCATGACATAGGGATGATGGAGGAAAAAGCGACTGAGTTGGGAAGGGGATTTTTTGATGTTAGGATCAAATATTCCATGCTGAAGAGCAGCTTTAGGAAGCCCAAGCATAGAATTCAAGATTGCAATATCAACTTCAACAAAAAGACAAAAAAATGGCCACCATGGAAGATTTGTGCATGGAGGCCATTAAACATAGATACCCATTAGACCCCTATGCAGTCTACCTCAAAGAAAAATGGATCCTATTTAAAATCATGATACTAGCCTCTCACGGTTCCTTACCTTTTCATAACTAATGAGAATTCATTGAAATTTTCAACTAGTCAAGTATGGCAGACAAGGAAAATATGGTAGAATTCTACATGCACAATATCTTGTTGGAAAACTTGAACATTTGGGACCATAATCCTAGAATGGGAGACATGCGGTTAATGGAATTAGCCTCTTAGATGGTTAACGAGGAAACTAGAGCACAAGAAGTAAGGAGGGTCATGAGGAGAGAAAATAGGGAGCCTATAAATAATAGGGAAAAAATATTTAGTCGTAGGGGCATCATCAAAAACCATCTAAAGATAGAAAAGGATGATGCACTTGTAGAAAATTACCTCAACACACAAGTACAAGCCATGGCCCATTTTGATGATGCTTCTAGGTTTTTGGGAGATGAATGCATAATGGCTAGTCAAAGGAGAAGGAATAGCCTACCTCACTACCTCATAAACATGGAATACCACACATAAAAAAGATTGAGAATTTCTCTAGAAAGGGCACCACTATACAAGAGGGCCATGCAGGCCAGGAATATTCAGTGGCTTAGTTTGAAACTTAGTCCACCCTTATTTTTGGGACTTAGTGACGGGAAAAACCAAGATGAGTAGAAAAAATAATGGTAGGAAGAAGAATAGAATGATGGATTTTACCCTCCTGAAGGGACTGCCACACTTCTTCCTTGTGAAGTTAGAGTGTTCATTAATGCTTTGAAAGAGATGCAGAATGAAGACTAAGTTGCTTAGAGGATGAGAAAAAATTTGGTAGGGCTGTGATGATGTAAGCCATCATTAGGTATAATTGGAGGGGCTAACTGCCACCTATTTATCCTTATTAAGTCTCTCTTTCTCACATTTAAATTATATTATGGTCTTTTCTTGCTAGTGTAGATGGTGATTAAGGCTTGTCATACTTCCAATACCTAATATGGGTTAAATGGAGGATAATCATGAAGATATTTCACTTTTGATAAATATTTTACGATTAAAGCTTGGAGTAGACAATAAGGAGAGATTCTATGGGTATTTTCCACCTCCTTAACTCCCAAAGGCACCCAAGGGATCTTTGAGATTACCTCCAACATCTCGAAATCAAAGGCAACCAAGGAAGTGGGAGATGAAGTGTACCAAAGCTCCACTTCTCTTGCAATGAAAAAGGAAACATCACCTAATTTTTGGGGAGCTGTTGGTAGATACCCTCTAGGTTAAATATGGCTGAGAAAGAGCTCATTAGAATTTGAACTTTGAAGGAAGCTAATAGACTCTTAGCACTTGTAATATGTTTTTGAGATTTTTATGATTATGTAATGAGACTATTTTCTACAATAAGATGAGTATTCATATTCTCCTTCACTAATTTAGTTTCAGAGGGCTAGGTTTGTGGGTTAGGGCCCAATCAATTGACCTTAGTCTCTCTTGTGTATTCATTCTGATTTTTATGTCATTGTAGCTAGTTTTCTTAATGAGTTTTAGCTAGTTTGCTTACATTTCAATTCACTTTTTAAATTTTTCTTCCATTTCTTTGTTGTCATTGAGATTGCATAAATGTTGGTAGAATAGCTTATAAACTCAGAAATTTTTGTGTCAAGCCTCCCTCTCTCATCTCTTTCACTCAAACTTTAGGAGGGAAAATATTGACCACAAGCAAAATTTTCTCTTTAATCTATGATTTCTTGGAAATAATAGCTAGGTTTTTGTAGTGTCATGAACATGTCTAGATTAGAGAGTTATATTTCTGTTTGAATGTTTAAGTAGCCCTTCATTCAAAATTCAACTCATCTTTTTGATTTCCTTCATCATAGATTTTCCAATGTTTGCTGCATGAACATGTAGTTTTATTTCAATTTCAAGTAGCACAAAAAATGAGGACTTCACCAGCACCCTTATCTTCATCTCTCACCCATCAAAAACCTTCTTTTCATCAAATCACCTTCAGCCTTGTTTTTAAGATTTTCACCTTCACACCATGAGCAACCTTATAAGTGAAAGACATGATTCTTAAGATGTTATGAGCTTGTGAAATGGTTTGGAGACCTTCCATTCATCCAAGCACACATTAATTCCACCTCCCCTATGCTTTTCTCCATCATTTTTGGTATGAAATTTCCTCAAACTATTTCCTGTACCAATTCAAGACTTTCTTGTAGGACTTTAGGAAACCTATAGAAGAATCAATAATAGCACCATTGGATATATCCTTAAGCCCAGAAACCAACATCAACGTCATATATACCTATCAAAACCATCAAGACACCTTCATCCCCACGTCCATGAGTTAAAAACCTTCCTAAACCACCTTAACACCTTCTCCTCCTTGCTGCAAAACAATGCATTTACACGCATAATTAGGTCATGATTAGATTCATAAGTAAAATAATTATATATAAATAATGAAGTATATATATTTTGTTTATGCATTTGGCCTAGAAATGTGTGAGTAGATTTTCCTTCCTTCTGTAATTTAAATTCAACCATTTACTTCATGAAGATACCTAGTTTGCTTATATTTCTTGTGAGAGTTTAAATCATAAATCTATTTCCTTGCAGAATAGCTATATGTATTTTCTTTCTTTAGAATATTCATTTGATGGTTAATAGAGTAATGGTTTTGAGTTAATGGTAGTTCTAGGTCTAATCCAGAAGTGTGAAAGAATTCACTCAGAAACCCTAGAAATAACACCCTTTAATAGGAATCAGAAGAGGATGACATGAGTAGAATACATCTGTTGTGTATATAGCACTTTCACCTCCAATTTTTTAAGAACCTCGAGCTGGTAAAGTAAATTATATTAGCCCCTGGGAGTCACAACATTCCTGGTACAATACGAGGGCTCACCAAAAACCAAGGAAAATTACATTTAGGATGGAAACCTATCCAAAATTAGCACCACAATCTTGTGGACCATTTGAAACTTAGGACTATATTGGACTAGGTTGGACCCGTAGCTTATCAATTAGATTTACCCACTCGCATTAAAATTCATAATTTTTTCATGATTATTTACTTAAGAAATATATACATGATAGTTCTCACATTATTTATTGGAAAATTATATAGCTAGAATTCAAAGGAGACTCCCTCGAAGAACATCTCTGTATTCTAGAGAGGAAAGAGATCTAGCTCTGAAATCGAGTAGTTTTTTCATATTAAAGTGCAATGGAAGCACTTTACTACCAAAGAAGCATGGGAGCGAGAAGATGAGATTCTTGAAAACTATCCAAAAATTTTCCAGAGAGAAGAAACTAGAAATTAAACATCGAGGAAAATATAGTTAAAAGGGTGGAAGATGTGATATCCCTATGTTTTTTGAAATAATTAATATTGTTATATTTTTCCAGAATTAAACTATGTTGAATTCAATGGTGATTCCATAAATTATGTAAATGAACAATATACATGTGGTTATGAAATCAATAATTGCAGTTATAAATTAATGGGAACGGAAAATTACTTGAAATGAGACACTTAACTAAAGAGATAATTTCTAATCTCAATCATAGATAAGAGTGAGATAAATATTCCATGATAAATAGAAATTTCTAAAATAACAAATTTAATGTATGGGAGACAAAGATCCATTAAATATACTAGCTAGAGAAAACTTCCAGTACATTGAAGGATAAAGAACTCCTGAAGATAAAAAAAGGCTTTAATAACAAAAATACTTCCATAAAAGCAGGACAATGCTAATGGAAGAAAAGTTAATTAAGGAAGAAAAGGTATAAAACACCTAGGGAGGAGATGAAAGGGTTGCTGAGCTCTGAGGGATATTACTTGATATTAATCTTGGCTCGGGGGGAACTGGTGGTCAATTCATGGTTGGGTGGAAAGTGTACTCATTTAGTGATTCTTTTGATTCTCTTGTTAGAAATTCTATAAGATTTATTTTGTTGATGAATAGGTACCTGCATATTGTGTATTGAAGGAATGGATTGAAATTAAAATGGTAATTAGGTTGGCAAGTAAACATATGCCTACTCTCTATTGAAGAACAAAGATACAATTTAGTGTAGAAAATATGTATTGTAGTAGAAATTATTTATGTACAAATGGTGTAGACAATATATTTTCATGGCTAAAGAGTTTGTATCTGGGTAAATTCTTTGTAGTGATAGGAATTATATTTTTTTTTATTAATATATAGGTTGAAAGGATTTTAAATGTGATTTTTGTTACATTTTATTAATACTTGTCACTGATATGAAGGTATGATCTCTTGTTAATAAATTGTTTATTCTTACTATTTTAATATTATTGGTGGTATAGTTGAGCTTTAACTATTTTATTCAGTTTATCGTATATAAGAAAATAATAATTACTGGTTAGAGTAAATAGATTTTGAGAGTTAAAGTAGTGCACTTATAGCACTGAGGTCATATCCTAATTTCTAAAATGTCCAAAGTTAAACCTAGGCATAAGGGATAACATAGGAGCATGATGGTTACCAAAGAAATGATTAAGTATTTCTGGTGCAACTTGATGTGTCATTGTAAATATAGTTAGGAAAATTAGGTTGTGTTGGAAGATAAAAGATATTATATGAAATCAGGGTAATAATGAGTATGAATTCCTTCACTCTGATACAAAAAACTACGGATATATTCTTAAGCGAGACGAATATTATGGTAATATATCAGAAAATTAGATAATTAAATGAAATAATTTTTAGGAAAATAAAATTATAAAAAATTGAGTACTAGAGTAAGTTAACTACTGTATTCAAAGAACACCCATAAACATAACCTCTGTAGAAATACTTTGTTAGTTAATTGATATTTATATCTTAACAAATTGACCAATGAACCTAGTTTCAACCATAGGTATTAGTATGAGCTAAGTTAATTCACTACGGGTTAATCAACTGAATTGATCATGGACTTGTAATATAAATACAATACACATATATACTATACAAAGCCATATAACTATCACAATATGCATCCATGTGCAAATAAATTGCCCTTCTAGTAAGCAAGAACACACAGTTATAGGATCTCTTATGAACCCATGTAAACAAGATAGCTCATAAAGAATATCAAAAAAATCCCATAGCAAAAAATTTAAATAAAAGGAAGAAAAAATATCAAACGAAAGGGAATAGACTACCCAAAGAATAAAAATCAACCATAATTACACAACCATTAAACAAAAAATAAAAGAACAAAACACAATTGAGTTATTCATATTTTCCACCAGATCAGACACTTGAAAAAATCAAGTGTTGGAAGGTGAAACTTGAGGAGAAGTACTAAAATCATCGACTTGAAAAACTCTATGTCAGGTCAGTTGAAGATGGGTGAAAAACCTCCATAGTCGGAGATAGGGTTTGAGGGTATCTTGTGTACCTGCAAAGTAGATGTCACAATCAACAAACGAGAATGATGTTGGAGAAAAACAAATGATATGCATTATTAAATAATTAGCGAGGGAATTCCCATTTATATTACCCGAGTATGAGTACATGGAGCTTGTGTTCTTCACCATTTTGTTGAAAATGGAATATAAGTTAGCTCTGAGGTAGGAAAACCATATCCAAAAGAATATGTAATGAAAAACAACCATACATGCATACATGCAGTAGGAAGATCCATTAAATTACCTAAGAAAGTAAAGTAAAACAAAGGATTGATGCCTTTGTGCAATGATTGGGTCTTATGGCTACATAGACACCTTGCAAGGCTGAGTAAAATTGTTATTAGGAAAGAATCGAACTTTGAAGAATTTTCCTTTGGCATATATAAAACCCTGGTGCTTATAAGAGTAAATATTGTTCTAATGGAAATTTAAAGCATAATAGGCATAAAAATTCAATTAGTAACTCACTAGTACATACAAAAGGGGAAGAAGCGAATTTGTCACCTTATGTAGCCATGGTTCTTGGAGATGAACCAATGAACCCAACAAGACACATCGACCTGTTAACCTATGCAATAGAAATTTAGTATTGATGACCATAATTTCACACCTTTAGGAGGATATGGAAAACCAAGAAACCAAATTTCAAAGTGATAATAACCACTCTTAGAAAATTTAAATTTACAAAATGGTCAAGTGTAGAACCCTTACTCTGGAAAATGAAAAAAAATGAAATAGTGCAGTGAACCATAATACCTCGACACCATAAATAGTGCACTATCGTTGTGTTGTAAAAATAATGTTGGTATATTTGAGGCTATTACTAGTTTCCAATTACAGAAGAGAAAAAATAGAGTGACTACAACGATACGAAAACCAGGAAAAAATGCCAATTAGTTCACAGGAAATTTCTATACAAGCTTAAGGTTTGGGTGGAAAGATAAGAACCATTAGATACCTTGTCCTCATCATGTGTTATCATTCGCTCATTAGATGGGATAGCATTGGCCACATGGATGCATTAGGGGTAATGTACTTGTCATGTGGTGAGTTACCATACATAATTTATGTTATATGACCTAATGGTATAGGAATTAATAAATCACCATATTACTTGGGGAAATAAATAAGAAATGGGGGTGAGATAGCTAGGTTTAAATCTTATAAGATTCATCTAGCGAGATGATACTTCCATATAGTAACTATGCAAATGATCCAATTATCAGCATAGGGGAAATTAAAGATGCATGAAAAATTAGGTAATAAGTGCATAGATATAATTCGTCACGATCAACTATTTAGCAAATACAATAAGAAAATATAGGAATTATATGCCATGCAATAACATATGCAAATGATTATTAAGGAAGTTAAAAAAACAAAATAATGTGTGATATATGAAGAGAAAATGTGACATTTTAATTTATATTGTAAAATCGATGTTAATTTATAACTACTATCTATATGTTATATATTTTAATGTGATATGATTTTATTTATCTAAAAGAAATGTTAGTAATTTTATTAATTAGAAACAAAATTACAATATAAAAAAAATGAAATTAAAAAATATTTACATCTAGCTTCTAACATGTAAGATGCAATGTCTACACATCTACTCAATATTGGGTTGTAGAGGGCCTCTCTGTGTAATGGTTATAAAAGCTATGATTAAATATAGTTTTCATTTTCAACCTTAATTATTTAATGGATGATTGCTAGTATCGATGTCTATTGTGATAAACTCTAATATTTTTAAATTGATTCTCCTAATCTTATTATTGGGCTTATATATGTCAAAGTTTGATAAATATTTAATAGGTGTTTAACTAATGTGTAGGAATTGACCACTAAAACTTTATGTTGCACTCTTTCACATCATAAAGTTCATATGAACCTTGTATATCCCATTTTTTTATATAAAAATACATTAATCTCACACACTATATATTCTTTCATTCAAACATAAGCTTAAACACACACAAAGGTCTTCCATACTAGTTTGACCACAATCTAGTTCTTTGTTTCACTTTAAATTCCATAGTATCCAAATAAAAAAAGTATTCATTGTTATTCATGACTGATTTTGATTTCTTTTATTATGTTTACAAGCTTGTTATGTTCTTGCATAAAACTAAACTCACTCATGGATAGCAAGTAGTTGTCAACTAAGTCACCTAATTCATGTTAGTATTCAAGTTTGAGAATATATATATGTGTGTGTGTGTTTGTGTGTATAATAAAATTATGTATTCTCCCTAAACATATGATAAAAATATCACTTGTAATCTAGATCATCTAATTTAAATAATAATCTGGTAGGATTTTAAAAACTTTAAAACATAATAAAGATAATAGGTTATTATAAAATTATGATTTTTTTTTTTAAATATTATTCTTATTAAAAAAAAAAAAATCATTATTTAAATATTTTAATAATAATAAAAGAATTAATTAATTTGATTTATATAATGTAAACCAGAAATAATTTAAACTAAAAATATTTAAAAATTAAAATTTAATATTTAATATTTATATTTATACAAAAATTAATTCATATTGAAATTATTAAATTAAATTTTATCTATACGTTGCACCGATTTTAGTGTTATGGAACCAATCAAGGACTGATGGTGATGTCAGTAAAATAACATTGTGGAGGTCATTACAATCAGTGAGTATGGATTTGTTCAAAAGCTAACAGAGAGGTCTCAAATATCACTAAGCTTCACCGCTTTTTTTTTCAAAAATAAAATAAAATTTGTGGGTCAAATTCTGTTGAACTTCAACCGCTCTTCATAGTTTTTCTAGCATTAATATATGGATTTCATTAAATATTGAGGTTTATTTAAAATTGAATTTACTAGCAATTTCACCATATGTTGCAAAGGAAATGCTGTAAAGCAGTAACATAGAAAATAGTAGTATAGAGGAAAAAATATGTGATATGTTATGTGATTTAATTGAATATTGAACTTATAAATATGAATTAATTTATTTAAATTAAATTATAGGTTTGGAGAATTGTTTGGATAAAAAAATTGGTTTTTTATAACCTAGGCAGGCTCTTCCTTTCATAGTGATGTCTTATTATGCACTATGGGCCACATGGCAGACTATTCTCTGGTGAAACAACGATAATAGCATCCATAATGGCCATCTCTTCTTTTATAATACAAAATAAAAATCAAAACCCTGAATACTTTTGTTGTTGTGAAGCAGAAACAACAAAACTTCCCACTTCAAAAACCTAAAGCTTGCAGTCTATCTTCAAAGCCTTAAAGCCTTAATTTATACTGAATGAAGCCATTAGTGGGAAATGATTTATGGTGAATGAGATGCAACTAATATCTGACCATAATATGAAGAAAAAATTTGTGAGCTTTCTAGTTAAAAAAACAAATCCATAATGTCCATCTCTTCTTTTATCATACAAATTTAAATATCAAAACCCTAATTACTCTTACTATTGTGAAGCAGAAACATCAAAACGTCCCACTTCAAAAACCGAAAGCTTTCAATCTGTCTTCAAAGCCTTAATTTATATTAGAGGGAATAACTAATATCTTTTTATTTGCATTTTTATTATACACTAAAAGAACTACTAATATCCTTTTATCCTTTTTAGCATTTTGAGCATGCAATGCTATAAGAGTGTTATAAGTCCTTGCAAACAATGAATGATGAACAATTAGGTAGAAACCCTTCTTCCTACATTTTGCTAATGAAGTAATTTGATTCATCTAGAAGTCCCGAACTTGCAAATGTCTAAATGACAGAGGAATAACATCTCAAAATTAAATATAACAATAATGACAATCTTTAAAGAGCACGCTCATTTCAAATTCTTGAATAAGAACCATAAAAAGAATTAAATCTTCTAAAAAGAACATTTTCATCTTCCATAAGGTATATAAAGTTCATCTTCCATAAGGTATATAAAGTCTTTGTATTAAAAGAGTATTAACGATTGAAAATTTTCTATTGCAGTGCCGAGCAAAAACACTGCAGTACTAGGCCTAGTGTTGGCTTCATCCCACCACATATACACAAATACGCACGATAATATAGTTGACACAACATAGTAAACACAGACAACCACACATAGAGCACAGTAGACACATACAACTACACATACAAAAGCACCTTCTATTCATACCCTAATAGGTATCACAAAAGACCAACATAACTTTCACTTCGACGAATCACCACCACAAATACACACGATAATATAGTCGACACAACACAGTAAACACAGACAACCACACATACATCATAGTAAACATAGACAACTACACATACAAAAGCACCTTCTATTCATACCCTAATAGGAATCACAAAAGACCAACATAACTTTCACTTCGACGAATCATCACCACAAAGACGGAGCACCAGATGCAGATTAGATTCCTTCTCAATGTTATAATCAGCCAGAGTACGTCCATCTTCCAGCTACTTATGAACAAAAATCATCCTCTACTGGTCAGGAGGGATGCCCTCCTTATCCTGAATCTTAGCCTTCACATTATCAATGGTCTCTAGTTTTTTTTATTTAATAAATTTTACAGACTTAAAAAAACAATCCTCATAAGATATAATAAATCCTTTGATAATCGTATCAATACCTCATATATATTTCTTAATTGCCTCATATATATTTCTTAATTTGATTGTGAAATACACTTCTCTTCAAAATAGATTTATGCTAACCGAAGATCTTATTATATATTTTTTTATTTATTTTATTATTGTAATACATTTACTTCATATCTATTTAATATTAATTTGTTTATTTATATAATTTTAAATAATATATATTTATTTAATTAATATTAATCATTCATATATATTCAACCCTATATCTATATATGTTATATCATGTAATATTCATGATGCATTCCATTTAACTTATAAAATAAATAATTTATATGTTGTTAATTCATTTCTTAACCTAAAACATTGTTATATTTATAATGCATTCTATTTAATTTATTTAATTAATATTAATCATTCATATATATTCAACCCTCTATTTATATATGTTATATCATGTAACATTCATGATGCATTCCATTTAACCAATAAAATAAATAATTTATATGTTGTTAATTCATGTCTTAAGATAAGACATTGTTATCTTTATAATGCATTCTATTTAATTAATCGTGATTTATATCGGAGGATAATTTTCATTTTTTATTAAATTGGTGACTAATATTTTATTGGACTGAAATGTTTTACGTTATTATTATATTTAATTAATAATTTTTTATTAAAAAGGGATTGTTTGCAAGTAAATGAAGCACTTAACGATGGGCTATCATGTGTGTTGCCAAGAGGATATTTGATAAGTGTCCATTTTTTACTAGTACATATCATTGAGTAAGTGTCCATTTTTTACTAGTACATATCATTGAGTGATTGAAGGGAAGATTTTCAGTCCCCTGCAAGGTTGCCAGGTTCGAGCACGTGGTGTGGATGCTGCATAATTCTAATACAAAGGAAATATTCAGACGGATCCCAGCTTGGGGAAATTGGTCCACTTCTATCTTTGTCATTAATCCAAGTGAAAGCACCCTGAATTTATTTCTTTCATGGATTATCTATATTGTACAATGTGTTACATGTTATTGATAGGAATTTTATTGTTATTGTTCATTACTAGGGTTTTATGAGCGACGGTAATTTTATCACTAAAATAACATCTATTTATTAAAGTAATTTATCAATACATGTTGTTCAAATGAAAAATTGGATACTATATTTTCGGTGGAAGATAATATGGGAATATTATTTTATTTATCATTTTAATTTACTTTGATGCATCCAAAATCTGCCTATATGTAATTGTAAACAACTAATGCGGATGGATTTTTTTTAAGAACTAGCGCCCTTAGATTTTTTCTATTATAAACCCTTTGATACTCGCGACTTGTATTTGAGCAACCAATGATAATGGTATACTCAGTGCCATTGGTATCAGATTTACTCAAGGATGAATAATTCTCTCACATGACACAACCGATGATAACCAAGGTGTAAGACCTATATATATAAATATTCTTTTGTCACTATTTTTTTATATTGTTTGAAATGTGTTACTCTCTCAATGTGGAAGTCAAGTTGACTTATAATTCATTAAAATAAATAGGATGTAGGAAAAAAGAAAGGCTCAATTATAAAAATCAAGCATGGTTTTGTTAAGGTGCAGTTATCTTATATAAATATATAAATTTTTAAATATATATAATTAATTGATATTTATTGATGTTAGTTGAAGTTAGTCTGCTTAATTTTATTTAATTCAAAATATGTAAAGAAATTTTAATATAATTATCAACTAAATTTAGGTTTTTGATAGATAATTTTAACATTAAATTATAAAATATATTACAATATTACAGAAAATTATATTGAAAATATTTTATATTAAGAAGCTATGATTCAATCTATGTTAAAATATTAAGTCTATCTACTTACCTTAACACAAATTTAGTTTAAATCAATTATGATAAGTGAGATATTAAATTAAAAAACTACATGTTTTTACTTTTATAAAACTCATTTAAATGTTTATAATCATATAATCATATGTTTTTTAGACATATTATTTAGAGAAAACTATAAATAATGTATATATGGAACATATAGTAAAATTTTCAGAAAATATTTATAATATTGAGTATTTTAGATATCTGAAAATATATGAAAATAAGTATTTAAGATGTAAATTAAATTCAAAAATACATATAAATAATATAGATTATTAATGAAACAATAAATTAATAAATAAGAAAAAAAACACCTCGACAAATAAATATTTATTTTGTGATATATCGCAACTATTTTAGTTATAACGAACTTTTAAATTTTATTTATTTATTTACATATAACCATTATTTTAGTTATAACTAATTTTTAAATTTAAGAAAACTATTTTTTAAATTTTTTGAAAAATAAACTTCCATTTTATTAACAATTATATATTAGTGTAACGTCTCTCATAACCAACTTCTTATCCACATAACATTACTCAAATACATTCTATTTTTATGCACCTGATAGCATTCAAAATTTTTCTATTTAATCCATTACAAATTCATATTTTTATCGGGTGTTTAATTTCTCCTTGGTAATTACAAGCACTCTTGCTATTATACTCAATTTTCTTCTATATTCTCAATTTTACTTACCCACTGTTATTATTGAATATCAATCTCAGAATATTGTTTCGTCAAATATTAGCAATACTCTACTTTCATAGTACAAGTGTTACACTTGCATCCACATATAATGCTTTTTAATATAACTACAGGATATCTAAACTCTGTATATATATATATATATTCACTTACACTTCCACATAGGTATATGAATATAGTTTGTTTAACCCCCTTTTTATTGATATTTATATATCTACAAAGTTTTTGAATCCTTTACACTATAGGTTTATGGTGGTTTTGTTCATATAACTCATTTCCTTTCCCTTTTCAATAAGGTCTAAAACCACTCTTAATTTTAATGATGAGTTAATAATGTCGACCTTAACTCATCTTTTAAGAATTTCATTTCTCCTACCTATCAAGGACACGTTATTCTTATGGTATAACTTACAAGTACATTCCAATATCCTTTACACTAATATCACAGCACGGAAATTACTTAGCCCATACTAAATTTATTCATATATACGACTTATGTTTAACTTATTTTCAAACCACATGGTTCTTTCCAACTTATGGTTGAATTAATATGTTGGTTCGTGAGACTTAATATCCATACATAATATAACCATATCGTTATGACCTTAGCTATTACATTAAGAAATCTGCCATATTAAACGTTGTGGTACTTACCGCCAATGTATACACATGGGTTTATTGTCAAGGAATTTTCCATCTGATTTGGAACTGCCATTCCCTCGTCTTTCTAACATCATTAATTAATGATCACCATTTCCCGAAGGGATATTTCCCGACATTCATCTTATGAAGAAACGATATTCTCGGTCCTAACACGAGCATATTCATGTCATAAATTTTATTTCCTTACTACGATCCATTGTTGATATTTTTCATTGTTATTCTAGATATATTTGAACTTAATTTCTTAATACTTCAGGCCCATGGTATTAATGGAATATATTGTACATGCCAACAAACCTATTTGAAATTCGTGTGGCCATAATCTTACGACTCCATTTAGTGATATTAGGGACTTTGTTACCTTACACGTATTAGTACTTAATAGCAAGTGGGGAGATTGGATATCCATGTTTTTTTTTTTTTCCGAGGATCTTGCCATGTGATTTGCATTATTACCTTTCGCTGTTTTCCAAATCTTCCAACTTGCAACGCATTTCTCCTCAGCTAAAATTTCTCGCCTGGAGTACTAATGCATTAATATTGATATACCACTTCCCGCATTTTCCTTCACTCGATTTTCCACGCCTCTATTGTCGGAATGATACCGGATAGAGTGCCAACTGGACGGCGGAAGAGTATTCATATTTCTGTAATTTGCATTCGGCTACGCCGCTTATGGATGGGTTCATTGCACTCAACTCTACTACGAATGGTGAAAGTATAACCTTCTATGATCCAGAAGAAAACAATGTTTTGTACAAGAAATCAAGTGCGCCTTTTCCTACAGACAATGTATTTGATTTTCATTCTCGCTTAGATTTCTTTCTTTGCGTTATATATATATATATATATATATATAAACATTTTTCCTCCAGTCTGAGAAGGAATCTCGAACTATGGCAGTTCTTTGAATTTATCTTACAATCATTTGCTCGGGCTCCATTTCCTTCAGGAAATTTGTAAGATAATTTCCCCCCAGGCTTAAATGTAACTCGATAGAGTCACGTTTTGTCATTTATAATTTCTGAAATCTGAACTTACGTTTTTGAGTTCAATTGATGAGTGAAATCGTTCTTATTGTTTTCTCCCACCCTTTTTATCTGCAGGTTCTCGGTTTAGATGCATCCTTAACCTAACGTTCGGCCTTCGCCCTTAAAAATCATATACATCGGTAAGCAAATTCATAATTTCGATTTCCCTGATAGTTGATTGAGAACCACAACTTTTAATTGGTATCTTTTTCCTTTTTAGAAATTATATATATCTATATATATTATAACGATTTGTTACTGGAATAAAATTGGAATTTCTTAGAGTTTTTTTTTTCTCGGCATGTCAACTAAATTAGGCAAGAAGTTGTATTGCAATAATAACCAACTTCTACACTGGCAATGGACATTCTCACCCATTTTTTTTTTATTTAAGATACTTTCATTTTTCGGTGTCAAAATCCTACCTAAATTCTTGATTCCACTGAACCTCTTTACCAGATTGCAGGCACAACGTGAATCAAATTATCACACTGCAATAATTTCTATAACTTCATGATTTAGCTACATGCAGCTACGCATGCCATTTTCTAGATCTATTTCTGTTCTTATAGGAAGGGTTTTTAAATCCCCTCAATTTGTAATTTTCATCGCTTCAAACTGTAGTTACTTCTTGGACATTGCTATAAAATGATTATTATTTCCATGTTCTTCAATATGCCAGAACCCTCGGTCCATATATATATATATATATATATATATTTTATATATGTGTCTTGTAACTGTAAAGAAAAAATACTCATGCTAGTATTACAATGAACCATCTCAGAACCTACATCGCAATAAGAGGATAGTATACGATTTATATCCTGTATAATACCGTGTTGTTTAATTCTGGCTAATTTTTAGGATGGACTAGATCCTCTCAACAGAACCTAGTATTTTTGTACACATGCATATACTTACGAATATGTAAATATATACATATAACTTAATATCTTTACTAAACTGTACAGTTACTAGGGACAATCAATAATTATACTAACTATAGTATCAACCCATGCAGTTTTTTCATCTTCATTCTTTAATGTATGCAAAATCTCATTTGGTGTACCAAACAATATTTATTTTAGAGTATAGCATCTAAGATCTTCACCCATGTACCTTTATTTCTATGTACTGTACTATTTTTCCTTCAGATTTTACTGTAATACATTAGCTTTATTGTTATACCTTACCGAATTTTTGCTTACTAGCTATGATAAAAGTATGGAGATACTTAACCACTTATCACTTTCATATTCTCGAGCTAATTTAAAATAATAATTTATCCTCCCATAAGTAAAATATACAGAGTTGAGATAAATAAATAAAATAGATGTGCATACCATGTTCTATGACCATTCCTCCCATCCTTAGAGTTCTTCTATCTCCAGAACTCACCCCCGAGCTGAGATCCTCCAAGGACAAACTAACTCAATCTGTTTTGGAGCAACTTATTTAAGCTATGCTCTCCCTAAAGCCTGTTTCCAATTCTGCGTCCAGAATTTCAGGATGCTTTTATTCCTGTTTGCCTAGGCTTCCCTTATTTAGGGACTTTAAAGCTGCTTTCTGCTTTTCCAGCTTTTCCAGCTTTTTACCTCTTCCCAACTACTTTCCTCATCATTGGGGAATTTATATTTTTCCTCAAATATCTAAATTAGAAATAATTTCTTTCAAGGATTTTTTTGAAAGATTTTGGGGAAAGTCTTTACCTTTTCCATAACCTCATGGATTAGGCATGTGATCTCAATTTCTCATTTGGTCATAGTGCACATTTACACATTCTATTTATTATTCATAAATAAATATTTAAATACATCCACACATAATTATCCATTGGGGTTCACTCCCCTTTGGACTTAAACTCAAATGTCTAAGTTGAAAGCATAGAAACCTGGGGGTGTTACAATTAGCTCATCTTCAAAGAAAAATAAAACAACTTTAACCAAAAAAAATACAATTACTAAACCAATTTCATTCCATTAGTCTTTATCTATGAAAGTGCAGTATGATTCAGTGCTTACATTTCATCCATTACCACACAATTCCGGGATAATGCTGTAGTTCGTTATAGTTCTCAGCACAGTTGAACTTTCCGGCATAATGCTATAGTTCCTCTTTTATTCTCAGCACAATTGAACTTTCTTGAAGACAAATATATAATAGGAATAACAGAGTCACCATGAAACCAAAGATCAAGAGACAACACACAACGAAATTTGCATTTGAAGGCATCTTAAAAATATTGCAACCATGACCAAAAATCAAGGCAACAGAAACAATAAATGAAACCTAACATAGTAAAAAATCTCCAAGTTCATAGCTTTACAGGAAATCAAGAAAAGTTTTTTATGCTAAATTACAAACCGGAACGACTCTCAAAAATTGAAAAATAAATGTAGTTCTACAAAAACCATAAAAGACCTAAATTATCAAAACTTTATAGAATTTATAGGATTACAATACTGAATAAGACAGTGTAGATATTGGTTTTTCCAATAACAGTCATGGGTACGTCATGAGAAAAACAACACGGTTACCCTAATAATGCTCAGCCATAATGTTTCAAATTTGTCAAAATTTAACGAGAAGCAACAAATATTCTTCCCAAACACACAGCAATCCAATCTTATAAAGAAATAAAGAAGGCTGAGTTACCATACCTGTAAATAAAAGCTGTCGAAAATATTCACAATGAGGTAGAAAAACCAAGCGCGCCTATGAAGATCACGGGAAGGGTGGGTTGTATTTATAGGAACCAAAGTTGTATTTATAGGATCCATGAATGCAAATCGTAGGAACCAAGCTCATCTTTGTAGCCCCAAAACGTAGAACCACACACAGATGGAGCCGCACAAGTGGATTGGCATGTTGCAACCTTCTGCATTGCCTGAATCGTATCTTGGCATCCTGGCTGATGAGGCTGTAGTGCCAGGGTTTTGACATCCGCTTCGTCCAACTCCCTCGACATCCGCTTCGTCCAGCTCCCTCGGGTCTAAATCGAAGGAGAGGCATAGAAAATGAAGGTAGAAACTCTGGTATCAAATATTTTGGAGAAATCAAAGGATTCTTAGACATTTCTTTCAATTTCATGGCCACACTTCACTTGTTTAACGGTTTTCTTATTTTAACTAATTAATAACCATATTTAATCATAAGTTCCATAGTGTTTCAATAGTCCAACATCCAAATCCACGTTACACAATAGTACATGTGGCATTTGAGGAAAATTGTTTTCAAATAAGAACGCTTTACAGCTTAAATATTTCTAAATTCATATTAGGTTCACAATTTTGGAATTTGGAGGGTAATATTAGCTGATCCTGGTGACTTTTGATGTCAAGGCCACCTAGTATTTATGGAGGTCTATGTAAAATGGCTTCACTTCTATTATTTTTTTTAACTTAAAAAAAATCATATAATAGAGATTATCTCATATTTTAAATAACATTATGTCCACTTTTAATCGATTGGTCACTTACATGTCTATTTCAACTTTTGTGCTGCATATGTTAGGTGTTTTTATTAGGGTAGTACCTTTTAAGCTAGTGGCAGATCCCAATTAAGAGAGTGGAGGTTCAAAATTTGTACACCCATTTTGGGCAATCAAATAAAAATTCCTTAAAAATTCACAATATTATCATACAATGTTGTGACACAAATTTTCATATAGTAAGCTTTATAAAATCATTCCTACCACAATTGGAGGTACCTTGTTTTAGTAATAAGATAATTATAAGAAATATATATCATACATAATCCTTAATATCTATGGTCCATAATCTATTAAAGTTAGGTCTTATTATTTTAATTTTCATTTCTATCCATAATCGATATAACCTTACACTTATTATTTTAATAGGCTTTGTATTAAATTTAATGACCATATTAGTTTGTTTTTATAATATTTAAACTAAAAATTTCATATATATTATTTAAAACAAATATATTTTAATTAAAACTAAATGATAAAATTGTAATATTATGAAATCTAATATGCTTAAGTACAATGTAATGCTATTTTACATTTCAATACCTTTATTGTGTGTCCCTATCAACATATGCAACAACTCTTACCATTATATTTTAATAGAAATATTATAATTTTATAATAATTCTTTTATATTCTAAAAATAGCCCTAAGCAAGCTCACATTATTGAGATGGAAAATTTTATGCTTTGTTCTGTGACTTCATAATAACTACATGCCTTATCCCATCACCATAATTGATGTTGATGACCATGTAATTGGATAGAATGTAGTTATGAAAACAATATTAGAAAGTGGATTGTTATATTCCTTTTAACAATGAACAAAAAATCCAAACAGGTAGAAATGATGTGATGCTATCCCTTCAAACGGCTAGAAATCAAACGGCTACGGAGGACATGGCACGGCCACTCACAAATTAGCCGTTGATTAAAAAAGTTGTGAGGCAGAGTTATATGATAAGGATTTTGATTATGATGTTCACAAGTTAAATTACTTTTGATTCTCCTCTGCAAAGCTGGACACATAAATAATGTTTTTTTAAACGACTTGGTGAAGGAGACCGTGCGAATGGATCCTCCCCTACTTGGTGAAGGAAAGCCTGCTAATGTTTCGTGTAACACTGTGACTACATCCCGGCGAAGGCCAACGTGGAGTTCTACAGTGTGGGGATGGGGATTTCTTAGAAGAGAAGTTGGGGAGTTTCGACCCCAGCGCTTCCTAGACTAGGAGAAGGACATTGACATTACGAGAATGAATAGAATTAAGATTATGCCCTTCGGTGCTGGGAGGAGGATCTAGCCATTGGCACTCACCACATCAATCTAATCATCTTATGGATGCGTGCAATATCGAGGAGTAGTATGCTTTCATTGTTGTCACAAAGAATCCACCAGAAGTCCCCATGTTCCATTAGTCCTGTGGAATGTAGCGCGGGGATTTGCGGAAGCAAAGTATCGACTGTATATACCTTTCCTAAGTGAGGCCGCCATCGAGCTGCTTCCACCAGTGCAAATCTATTTACGAGGTTCTCTCTGGCTCTCTGATTCGATTTGTTTTCTAGTAGGTGCCATTTTTCGATTTCTCGGAGGTGTGAAATATTCATTTATATTGCATATTTTTATGATCAATTTCTAAGAAATATGGTAGCACACAAACATGATCTCTATTCTTGTTTCCATTAATGTATAGTTTTGTGAGATAAATTTTCGGATTAATCATATTATTAAAAGATTCGATTGATAGGGTTTGCACCTTCTTTTAATCAGGATAAGGTTTGCGCCTTCTTTTAATTGCTTTATTTTAAGCCGATGTCTGTCCAATTCAATACGCAGGGTCTCCCACGACAAGATAAGATTACAACAAACTGGATCATTGGAAGGAAATAAGGCCCTAAAAAAACCTAGTTCCCGCCAGAAAAGAAAGGTAAGTTTCTGCCTCTTCATTTTGTATTTCTTGAAGTAAACCCTTTTCTTCATTTTCAAGTGGTTTTATAATTTTTGGATTAATACGGTGTTAGTAATAGCACCTATTTTTTCTATTAGAACTCTATTTTCGGTGTCTAAACCAAACCCAGTTTATTCATCTTAGTTTTATTATTCCATTTTCTTTATGGTTTCCTCGGCTCGCCATAGTTTCTTTTTAATTCATTTCATCCAGTTGTAAACTCTTTGTCTCAAATTTCTTGGTTATAATTTATATATTTCTTTGTTAGATCTATCAAATAAAATCTCTTATGGATGTGTGGGATATGGATGTGTGTAGTATGGAGGAGCAGTATGCTTTCACTGTTGTCACGAAGAATCCACCAGAAAGAATCAGTACAAATGGAGAGCGGCGCTCGAAGTCCCCATGTTCCATTACTCCTGTGGAATGTAGGTGGTGATGCTTGCATTGGGAATTTGCGGAGGCAAAGTATCGACGGTATATGCCTTTCATACGCGACATCGACATCGAGTTGCGCTGCTTCCACCAATGCAAATCTATTTATGAGGTTCTCTCTGGCTCTCTGATTTGATTATTTTTCTCTGTTTCGATTCGTTTTCTAGTAGGGTGCCATTTTTGGATTTCTTCCAAGTGCGAAATATTCATTTATATTGCATATTTTTATGATCAATTTCTAAGAATTCTCGTAGCACACAAACATGATCTCTATTCTTTTTTTTCCATTGATGTATAGTTTTATGACATTAATTGTAGGATTAACCATATTATTAAAAGATTTGATTGATAGGGTTTGGGCCTTCTTTTAATTGCTTACTCTATGAGATTAGATGATTTAGATGAGATTATTGGATTTCTTAAAATGATTTTCAATTATGTTTTTATGATTTACAAATATGTTTTTCATTTATGTCTTATAATTTATGTTAGATTTTATTTTCACATTATTACTTTGGTTAAATTCAATGTATTTTAAATTGTATTTTCATAAATTTAAATTATTTTAAAGATTTTTTCTTATATTTAAACTTTTATTAATAGCTTTTCGTTAATTTATTTTTTGAATGATTTCTTCATTAATATTCTAATATAGAGTAAAGTACCATAAGCTTGAGTAGCCTAGCCTAAGCTACTAAAGGATAGACTAAGTTAAGCTAGAGTAGGTTAGGTTAGGCTAGAATAGGCAAGAGTAGCTTAGGATAGGCTAGACTAGACTAGGATATCCTAGGTTAGAGTAGGTTAGGCTAGTGTATGCTAGGGTAGGCTAGAGTAGGCTAGGTTAGACTAGGGTAGGTTAAGCTAGGCTAGGGGAGGCTATGCTAAGATAGGATAGGCTAGGCGAGGCTAGGTTAGGCTACTATAACATAGGATAGACTAGGTTAGGCTAGGTTAGGTCAAGATAGGGTAGGTTAGGGTATCTTAGGATAGGCTAGGATAGGTTATACTATGTTAAGCTAGGCTAGGTAAGAGTACACTATGTTAGGCTAGGGTATGTTAGGCTAGGCTAGGTTAGCGTAGGTTAGGTTAGGTTAGGTTAGGCTAGGGTAGGCTATGTTAGCTTAGGTTAGGCTGGGTTAGGCTAGGCTATGTTAGGTTAGGTTAGGTTAGGTTAGGATAGGATAGGCAAGGATAAGATAGGCTAGAATAGGGTAGGGTCGGTTAGGGTAGGGTAGGATAGATTAGGCTACTCTAGGCTGGGCCACGATAAGATAGGCTAGGTTAGGCTAGGTTAGGATAAGATAGGTTAGGCTAGGTTAGGCTAGGCTAGGCTAGGCTAGGTTAGGTTACATTAGGCTAGGCTAAACTAGGTTAGGTTAGGCCAGGTTAGGTTAGGATATAATAGGATAAGATAGGATAGATTAGGCTAGGCTAGGTTAAGCTAGGATAAGATAGGCTAGGTTAGGTTAGGATGAGATTGATTAGGCTAGGATAGTTTAGGCTAAGATAAGTTAGGCTAGGTTAGGCTAGGCTTGGCTAGGCTAGTCTAGGCTAGGCTAGGTAGGTTAGTTCAGGCTAGGTTATGCTACATTAGGCTAGGCAAGGCTAGCTTAGGCTAGACTAGGCTAGGCTAAGCTAGGTTAGGCTAGGCTAAGCTAGGTTAGGCTAGGCTAAGTAGGTTAGGATAGGTTAGGTTAGGTTAGGATAGTATAGGTTAGGTTAGGCTAGGTTACGATAGGTTAGGTTAGGGTTAGGCTGGGCTAGGCTACGCTAGGGTATGGTAGGTTAGGCAAGGCTACGGTAGGCTAGTGTAGGATAGGTTAGGCTAGGGTAGGGTAGGGCAGGCTAGTGTAGGGTAGGATAGATTAGGGTAGGTTAGGCTAGGATAGGGTAAGATAGGGTAGGGTAGGGTAGGTAAGGGTAGATTAGGCTAGGATAGGCTAGGGTAGGCTACATTAGGGTAGGTTAGGCTATGCTAGGCTAGGCTATGGTGGGCGAGGTTAGTGTAGGCTAGGCTAGCATAGGGTATGGTAGGGTAGGCAAGGTTAGGGTAGGCTAGGCTAGGCTAGGCTAGGCTAGTGTAAGGTAGAGTAGGGTAGGGTAGGTTAGGGGAGCTTAGTTTAGGTTAGGCTAGGTTAGGTTAGGCTAGGCTAGGCTAGGCTAGGGTAGGGTAGTCTAGGGTAGGCTACCCTAGGCTAGGCTAGAGTAGGCTAAGCTAGGGTATGGTAGGGTAGGGGAAGGTAGGTTAGGCTAGGCTAGGCTAGGCTAGGATAGGATGGTCTAGGATGGGCTACGCTAAGGTGGGCTACGCTAGGCTCGGTTAGGTTGGGCTAGGCTAGGCTAGGTAAGGTTAGGCTAGGCTAGGATAGGTTAGGTTAGGTTGGGCAATGTTGGGTGAGGCTAGGCTAGGTAAGGCTAGGTTAGATTAGGTTAAGCTAGGTTAGGCTAGGCTATGTTAGGCTAGGGTAGTGTATGGGTAGGGTTGGGTAGGGTAGGGTAGGGTAGGGTAGGTTACATTAGGTTATGTTAGGTTAGGCTAGGTTAGGCTAGGCAATGCTGGGCTAGGCTAGCCTAGGCGAGGTTAGGCTAAGCTAGGCTAGGCTAGGCTAGTCTAAGCAAGGCTAGGTTAGTCGAGGCTAGGCTAGGCTAGGCGAGGTTAGGCTAGGCTAGGCTAGGCTAGGTTAGTCTAGGTTAGGTTAGGATAGGTTAGGTTAGGTTAGGCTAGGTTAGGCTAGGCTAGGTTAAGTTAGGTTAGGCTGGGTTAGGCTACATTAGTTTAGGTAAGGCTAGGTTAGGTTAGGTTAGGTTAGGTTAGGCTAGGCTATGTTAGGATAGGTTGCGGGCGAGGCTAGGCTAGGCTAGTGTAAGATAGTGTAGGCTTTGTTAGGATAGGTTAGGCTAGGCAAGGATAGGCTAGGCTAGTGTAAGATAGTGCAGGCTATGTTAGGATAGGTTAGGTTAGGATATTTTAGGCTAGGTTAGGCTAGTTTATGCTAGGTTATGCTAAGCTACGTTAAGCTAGGATAGATAGGCATGGCTAGGTTAGGGTAGGCTCGGCTAGGTTAGGCTTGGTTAGGTTAGGTTAGGCTAGGTTAGGGTAGGCTATGCATGGTTGGTCATGGTTAGGCTAGGTTAGGCTATATTATGATAGTCTTGGATAGGTTAGGCTAGGCTAGGCTAGGCTAGGAGATGCTAGGTTAGGTCATGCTAGGCTAGGCTCGGGTAGGAGAAGTTAGGTTAGGTTAGGCTAGGCTAGGTTTGGCTAAGTTAGGCAAGGCTAGGTTAAGTTAGGCTAGTGTAGGTTAGGTTAGGCTAGGATAAGGAAGGTTAGGTTAGGCAGGGTTAGGCTAGGTTAGGCTAGGCTAGGTTAGGTTAGGTAAGGTTAGGTTTTCATTAGGTTAGGTTAGGTTAGGCTATGTTAGGCAAAGCTAGGTCAAGCAAGTTTAGGATATGTTTGGCAAGGCTAGGTTAGGCTTGGCCAGGCTAGGTTAGGCCAAGCTAGGCTAGAGTAGGCTAGGTTAGGTTATGTTAGACATGGCTAGGTTAATTTAGGCTAGTCTACGATAAGTTATTCGAGGTTAGGTTTTGCTAGGTTAGGGTAGGTTAGGCATGGCTAGGCATGGCTAGGTTAGGCTAGGATAGGCTAGGTTATGCTCGGCTTGGTTAGGGTAAGGTAGGCTAGGCTAGGCATGGCTTGGTTAGGCTAGGCAAGGGTAGGCTATCGGTTAGGCTAGGCCGGGGTAGGTTAAGTTAGGATATGCTAGATTAGGATAGGTTATGTTACGGTAGGTTAGGCTAGGTTAGGTTAAAACGAGTTATGTTAATTTCTATGAGTTATGTTAAAATGGCTGACTTATATGAGGAATTTGCATGGAATTAAATAGAGTAAATTATTATGGCTATAATTGCATATTCCTGTGTTTATAATGATTATATTCCTATGTTATATTTTCTAAGTTATATTTTGAGTTTGAGAGAATTCTAACTTAGGCTTTGGAAAGAGAATCTAAATAACTAGATTCTTAGAGTATCTAATATAAAAAGGAGTAAGGTTAACCCTAAATATTAAACACATACATAGAAAGTACAAATTAAAACTAAAATACATAAGGTAAAACTTCCACTTAAGAGGGAGTTGGAAAAAAATTAAGTGGAACTATTGAGAGTTCCTATAAATGAATATGGGCAATGATTTTAGATAAGGAAACATGGAATATATTTAATATTCTTGTATACCATTTATATTAAGGTTTTTTGTGAGTATGGTTAAATATATTGATTAGGAGTGGAAAAAGTATACTAAATTTGTTATACTAACAAAATCCTTATCTTAGTAAATTATACTAGAGTAGATACTTTAACTTAGTTTTAATAGAATAAATAGTAGGTTAAAGTATGTATACATAATCATAATTAGCATATATATGCATGAATTTGTATACAAACACTTAAATATTAAATTTCATGAAGAATCCCTATCAGAGGTAAAGGGACTAGTACAAAGGAGTAGAGACCATGAAGCTACCACTGAAAGCTTTGTATTTAAGCAGTATAACAAATGTCATATTAAGATGTGTATTTGAAATTTCAAAAAATACTTTAAATTACATAGGTAAATTATGTTGATTATAATGGAAAAAAAAAACCTAAAAAATACTCACAATGAGGGAATATAACTTTAGGATAGGAAAAATACTCTTAGAAAAGTTAAGGCCTAGCCAATACAAATTTAAGATGACACATGCCTTTACCTTCTATTAAATATTGAACAATAGATTTATATTTTTTAGAAAATAAATTGAAAGAAAAGAACCCCTGTTGGGTGTAGCCTTCCTATTTTTTTTAAAGATAAATTGTTGGTCAATTACATATAATGAATACAAGTATATATGAAAAATATAATAATAATAACATTGAAAAATATATAAAACAGTGGTAGAGCATAATTACATACTAGCCATAGCCATAGAAAGAGAACAATAAACTATGCGTTTACTATTCACACATTACAGAGGAAAACAAGTATACAATTAGGTTCTTAGAAAATAAAAATGTGGAAATTGTATATCAACCCAACAATTAAAAGAGACATATATACAATCACAAGGTCTATAAGGACTTGAAAAATTATAAGATCTCGACCATATATACCTAATACATAGGTTAACCAACATATTGCCTAAAATCGTATAAAGGAAGAATAATATTTTGTTCAAAATAAGATGACCCATAATATAAAGGCATTTTTCCTTTCCCGGGAAATCATAGACCAATAAGTCTCAAACATATAGATGAAAAGTACTTAATTAAGCATATACGAATGAACTGTAAGGAAGAGAAAGGAACTAACTTAGTCTTGATTGTCGAAAAGAGTCATGAGATAGCAAAAGTATAGTACAAATGCACTCGATTGAATCCATACCTATATGAGAGTAAAAAACACGGAATTTAAACAAGTGTAAAAGAACGTGATTGTATTTATCAGAACAAATGATGATTTACTTTAAAAGAGAATGAACCCAAAGTATATATTCTCAGGATTGAATGTGGTGCATCCATTTCTATTACCTTGTAAAGTTCAACAACAAATAAATGTTAGCATAATATCTTAAAGAAAGAGGGTAAGTGAAGAAAGAGGGTAATTATTTTCCAGGAGTGAATAACTCTATATCAAATTAATGAATGGTGCAACAAACTTATAAGTAATAATACTTTAAATAACCATTTTAAAAGAGAGAATAAAAATAATGGAAGAATTTGGGTTTAATAATTAAAAACCATGAAGAGAGAGTAACTATTTTCTGCCAAGAATATAAGAATTAGGTGATCTACATTGATAATTAAGAAAATATTTCAAGCCTCAAAAGGCATGGTCATTACTAGAATAAAAGAAAAAATCAATAAATAACATTTAGGATTTCAAGGATAAAAACCCTAGGTAGAAATGCGAAATCAACCTTGTAGTGACAATTGGTTGAATGCAAAGTTAAAGCCAAAATAGAAATTACCAAGGATACCATGGAGGAGTAAACAAGCAACTAGTAAGTCAAAGTGAGGTTGAATTCATACAGAATTAAGGGAAACAAGTATTAATAGAGGAAATTCACCTTGAATCGTTGTATAATAAGAAAATAATTTGGTAGTGGATCACATTAAGGAATACTTGAGATTGCTCTAATTAAAAACCCCTTCATTTCTACATTTTCTAATGGATAAAAATACACAAGTCAGAAAACCAAATATGAGAATGAGGTGAGTTTAAGTAACAAGAACAAGAACAATGGAATTCAAGTGAAGAATGTCATCTCTATGACAAATAGATCCACAAGCATTCCCTTCTCATGTAAATATGTCAAATAATGGAGAAAGTGAGAATAATAGCTGTGGAATAGGTATAAAATAATAAATATAATATTCAAAATATTTATAAAATAATAAAATAATAAGCATTGTACTCAAAATTTTACAAATGAACCTATGATATAATTAGGTATCTTAGTCTTTAAAACAAATTGAAGGGTTGCAAAATACTTAATTCAATTCTATTTTAGGTATCTTCGTCTTTGAAATTGGGTCAAATGGGAGAAGAAAATACCTAGAATTCCATTAGTACGTCCAAATAATTCCGTTTTATTTATAAATTATTTTTTAGGAGTCTCTTAATAACCATAACATCAAAGCATAAGTATTGGTGTTGGATGATTAGGTTTATAGTTTTTTTTTTTATGTTTTTTCAATTATGGTTTGAGGATTTTGATTTTATAAATTATATAATATTTATTTCTTTCGAAATAAAAATATTTAGAATATTTATAGATTAATAAAATAATATTTAGAATATTTATAGATTAATAAAATAATAAACATTATGGTGGAAATTTTACAAAGGAATCTATGAAATAATTAGGTAATTTTTTCTGTCAAATAAATTGAGCACCTAATTGTATTGGAAATTGGGTCAAATATTAAATAATTAGGTATCTTTTCTATAAAACAAATTGAATTGGAAATTGGATTTAATTAGAAAAGAAAATACTCAAATTGAAAAATTCCACTAGTATGTCCAAATAATTCCATTTTATTGATAAATTATTCTATTCTTAAGTAGAAATAATTCATTTTTTTTTAAATAATTTTTTTTAGGAGCCTTCTAATAACCATAAAGTCAAATCACAAGTATTGGTTGATTAGCTTTATAATTTTGTGATTTTTTTTTTTTAATTAAAAATATTAGTTGACTTAACATGTGGTCCTCAAAATTAGTTCTGGATGACCTTTTCTAGTAAAAAAATATATATTTTCTAATGATTTAGATGAGATTATTTGATTTATTAAAATAATTTTCAATTATGTTTTTTATGATTTACAATTATGTTTTTCATTTAAAAATAATTTTTCATTTATATCTTATAACTTGTGTTAGATTTTGTTTTTACATTATTATTTTCTTTAAATTCATTGTATTTTAAATTGTATTTTCATACATTCAAATTATTTTAAATAATTTTTGTTATATTTACAATTTTATTAATAACTTTTAATTTATTTTGTTATATGAAATAATTAGATAATTAAATGAAATAATTTTTAGGAAAATAAAATTATAGAAATTTGAGTACTAGAATAAGTTAACTACTATATTCAAAGAACACCCATAAACATAACCTCTGTAGAAATACTTTGTTAGTAAATTGATATTGATATCTTAACAAATTGACCAATGAACCTAGTTTCAACCATCGGTATTAGTATGAGCTAAGTTAATTCACTAGGAGTTAATCAACTGAATTTATCATTGACTTGTAATATAAATACCATACACATATATACTATAAAAAGCCATATAACTATCACAATATGCATCCATATACAAATAAATTTCCCTTCTAGTAAGCAAGAACACATAGTTATAGGATCTCTTATGAACCCATGAAAACAAGATAGCTCATAAAGAATATCAAAAAAAGTCCATAGTGAAAAATTTAAATAGAAGGAAGAAAAAATATCAAAAGAAAGGGAATAAACTACCCAATGAATAAAAATAAGCCATAATTACACAACCATTAAACAAAAAATAAAAGAATAAAACACAATTGGGTTATTCATATTTTCCACCACATCGGAAAATTGAAAAAATCAAGTGCTGGAAGGTGAAACTTGAGGAGAAGTACTAAAATAATGGACTTGAAAAACTCTATGTCAAGTCAGTTGAAGATGGGTCCAAAACCTCCATAGTCTGAGACAGGGATTGAGGGTAGCGTGTGTACCTGCAAAGTAGATCTCACAATCAACCAACGAGAATGATGTTGGAGAAAAAAAAAATATGCATTAGCAAATAATTAGCCAGGGAATTCCCATTTATATTACCCAAGTATATGTCAATGGAGCTTGCGTTCTTCACCATGTTACTGAAAATGGAATATAAGTTAGCTCTGAGGTAGGAAAAACCTATCCAAAATATTATGTAACAAAAAACAACCATACACGCATACATGCAGTAGGAAGAGCCATTAAATTACATAAGAAAGTAAAGTAAAACAAAGGATTGATGCCTTTGTGTGGTGATTGGGTCTTATGGCTATAGAGACACCCTGCAAGGCCGAGTAAAATTGTTATCAGGAAATAATTGAACTTTGCAGAATTTTCCTTTGGCATATATAAAACCCTGGTGCTTGTAAGAGTAAATATTGTTCTAATGGAAATTTAAAGCAGAATAGGCATAAAAATTCAATTAGTAACTCACTAGTACATACGAAGAGGGAAGCAGTGAATTCATCACCTTATGTAGCCATGGTTCTTGGAGATGAACCAGTGAACCCAAAAAGACACATCGACCTATTAACCTATACATTAGAAACTGAGTATTGATGACCATAATTTCACATCTTTAAGAGGATATGGAAAACCAAGGAACCGAATTTCAAAGTGATAATAACCACTCTTAGAAAATTTAAATTTACAAAATGACCAAGTATAGAACCCTTACTGTGGAAAACGAAAAAAACATGAAATACTCTATTGAACCATAATACCTGGGCTCCATAAATAGTGCACTATTGTTGGGCTGTAAAAATAGCGTTGGTAGATTTGTGGCTATTACTAGTTTCCAATCACAGGAGAGAAAAATGTCGATTAGTTCACAGGAAATGTCTATACAAGCTTAAGGTTTGGGTGGAAAGATAAGAACCATTACATGGGGACAACGAATCTACACCCTTCACGTAGTCATACCATACCTTGTGCTCATCATGTGTTATCATTCACTCATTAGATGGGATAGCGTTGACTGCATGGACGCATTAGGGGTAATGTACTTGTCATGTGGCGAGTTACCATACATAATTTATGTGATATGACCTAATGGTATAGGAATTAATAAATGACCATATTACCTAGGGAAATAAGTAAGAAATGGGGGTTGGATATTTAGGTTTAAATGTTATAAGATTCATCTAGGGAGATGATTCTTCCATATATTAATTCTGAAAATGATCCAATTATAATCATAGGGGAAATTAAACATGCATGAAACATTAGGTAATAAGTGCATAGATATACTTCGGATGCGGATGATGGCTCGGAGTGATGGGACTTCCACCCCTTGGTGGATCCCGAGGGAGTTCGCTTGCTGCGGCCATATGGCCCCCTAGAGTGCCATTACTCACACATTAACTTCGCCAACCTGTTCTGCTTTAACACCGTTCACCGCGCCTATCATTTACCTCGCCTTGCTGGTTCATTTGGCTATGGATTTCATTCTGGAGAATTCGTTTGCTCATTGTGTTTTTTGTAGTCATCCTTCTCCCTTCTGTGGTAGTTGCCCCCCTGCTTGCACTGTTCCAAGTGAACGCACCCAAACAGGTCGACATTGCTCCATCCTGGGATGCTTGGAAACTCTTCCAGGTTTCCACTTCACCCAAACCAACTACTGTCATCTCAATTTCTGTTTGCCTTCTCACGCAGCCGATTTTCAGAGATCTTCGTTGCATCCTGACTGCTCCTTCTGCCCCAAGTACTCCTGGATTCATGCGGCTTCGATGCCTCAGCTCAGGCAGAGAATGCGTTGCAAGCACAGAAAGAGCAGAGGGCGCTCTTCCCGCCCTCGCCCTTCCATTAGCTCGCCCTCGGCATCTTCTGAGGAGGACGTAGATTGGAGTTTGCATTTGGATTTTGGGCATCAGAGAGGCATCTCCTACCCTCCTAGAAGCACTCACTATGTTCCGCCTTCACAGCCTCCTCCGCCTGTCTCTCAGCCTGCCTCCCCTGCTTCTAATTTTCCCACCAACCCAGCCCTTTTCCAGTCTTCACAAAGGGCGGAATTCCGCTTCAATTGCTCCTCAAACATGCCTGTTCTCACTGCTTTCATCACTGTTACTGTTTGCGAAGAATCCCCTATCCCAGCTCCAGCTTCAATGCCCCGCCCTGCCCCTATTCCGCCTAACCCTTAGCCCTCACATGCAAATATTGACATTCCAGCCCCTGTTGAGCCAGTCAGCATTGGTCATTCCATTCTTGGAATGGAAAATTTGGAGGTGGAGTTCTTCAGCAAGAGTGGCGTGCCAGAGAAGGACAACGATGATGGAGAAGCTGAGTTTGGTTGCAGGATCGTGGAAGAACTGGAGTCCCCTACTTCTGAACGGTGACTTTGATCCCCCTCAGCTTTCTTTGGTACAAATTTTTGACCTCATGGAAGAATTTTTTGGTTTTTTGAGTTTATATTCAGCTGTAAAAGCTATAGGCTATTCCAGTTTACTGTCTCTTGTTGTATCATAGTACTTTTACTATTTTACCGGTTTCCCTTCTAACGGTGGTGGAACTTATTTTAAAATAACTGGTTTCCCACTCTGGGCAGTTCAGTTGCTAAGGTTAAGCTTGGACATCAAGCCCAGTTCTCAGGCTCACACAACTAAAACTAGCGCAGTTTTGTACTATTATGTTTTATAAATAGATTTAGTTTTACCGAGAAAAAAAAAAAAATGCATAGATATAATTCATCAAGATCAACTATTTACCAAATACAATAAGAAAATATAGGAATTATATGCCATGCAATAACATATACAAATGATTAGTAAGGAAGTTAAAAGAACAAAATAATGTGTGATATATGAAGAGCAGATGTGACATTTTAATTTATATGGTAAAATCGATGTTAATTTCTAACTACTATCTATATGTTATATATTTTAATGGGATACGATTTTATTTTATGTAAAAGAAATGTTAGTAATTTTATTAATTAGAAACAAAATTACAATAAAAAAAAAAACTGAAATTAAAAAATATTTACATCTAGCTTCTAGCATGTAAGATGCAATGTCTACACATCTACTCAATATTGGGTTGTACAGGGCCTCTCTGTGTAATGATTATAAAATCTATGATTAAATATAGTTTTCATTTTCAACTTTAATTATTTAATGGATTATTACTAGTATCCATGTCTATGTGTGAAAAACTCTAATATTTTTAAATTGATTCTCCTAATCTTATTATTGGGCTTATATAATTCAAATTTTGATAAATATTTAATAGGTGTTTAACTAATGTGTAGGAATTGACCACTACAACTTTATGTTCCACTCTTTCACATCATAAAGTTCATATGAACCTCTAATATCCCATTTTTTTATATAAAAATGCATTATTCTCACACACTATATATTCTTTCAGTCAAACATAAGCTTAAACACACACAAAGGTCTTCCATAATAGTTTGACCACAATCTAGTTCTTTGTTTCACTTTAAATTCCATAGTATCCACATAAAAAATATATTCATTGTTATTCATGACTGATTTTGATTTCTTTTATTATGTTTACAATCTTGTTATGTTCTTGCATAAAACTAAACTCACTCATGGATAGCAAGTAGTTGTCAACTAAGTCACCTAATTCATGTTAGTGTTCAAGTTTGAGAATATATGTATGTGTGTGTGTATGTGTGAGATAAAATTATGTATTCTCCCTAAACATATGATAAAAATATCACTTGTAATCTAGATCATCTAATTTTAATAATAATTTGGTAGGATTTTAAAAACTTCAAAACACATAATAAAAATAATAAGTTATTATAAAATTATGATTTTTTTTAAATATTATTCTTATTTATAAAAAAAAATTATTATTTAAATATTTTAATAATAATAAAAGAATTAATTAATTTGATTTATATAATGTAAACTAGACTTAATTTAGACTAAAAATATTTAAAAATTAATATTTAAAATTTAATATTTATGTTTATACAAAAATTAATTCATATTGAAATTATTAAATTAAATTGTATCTATACGTTGTACCGATTTTAGTGTTATGGAACCAATCAAGGATTGATGGTGATGTCACTAAAATAACATTGTCGAGGTCATTACAATGAGTGAGTATGGAGTTGTTCAATAAAAATTCCTTAAAAATTCACAATATTATCATACAAAGTTGTGACACAATTTTTCATATAGTAAGCTTTATAAAACCATTCCTAACACAATTGGAGGTACTTTGTTTTAGTAATAAGATAGTTATAACAAATACATATCATACATAATCCTTAATATCTATGGTCCATAATCTATTAAACTTAGGTCCTATTATTTTAATTTTCTTTCTATCTATAATCAATATAACCTTAAACTTATTATTTTAATCCGCTTTGTATTAAATTTAATGACCATATTAGTTTGTTTTTATAATATTTAAACTAAAAAGTTCATATATTATTTAAAACAAATATATTTTAATTAGAACTAAATAATAAAATTGTAATATTATTAAATCTATTATGCTTAAGTACAATGTAATGCTATTTTACATTTCAATAACTTTATTCCTGTGTCCCTATCAACATATGCAACAACTCTTACCATTATCTTTTAATAGAAATATTATAATTTTAATATAAATATTATAATTTTTTAATAATTCTTTTATATTCTAAAAATAACCCTAAGCAAGCTCAAATTATTGAGATGGAAAATTTTATGGTTTGTTCTGTGACTTCATAATAACTACCTGCCTTATCCCATCACCATAATTGATGTTGATGACCATGTAAGTGGATAGAATGTAGTTATGAAAACAATATTAGAAATTGGATTGTTATATTCCTTTTAACAATGAACAAAAAATCCAAACAGGTAGAAATGCTGTGCTGCTATCCCTTCAAACGGCTAGAAACCAAACGGCTAGGGAGGACGTGGCACAGCCACTCACAAATTAGCCATTGATTAAAAAAGCTGCGAGGCAGAGTTATATAATGAGGATTTTGATTATGATGTTCACAAGTTAAATTACTTTTGACTCTCCTCTTCAAAACTGGACACAGAAATAACGTTTTTTTTAAACGACTTGGTGAAGGAGACCGTGCGAATGCATCCTCCCCCACTTGGTGAAGGAGAGCCTGCAAATGTTTCGTGTCACACTGTGACTACATCCCCGCGAAGGCCGACGTGGAGTTCTACAGTTTGGGGATGGGGAGTTTGGACCCCAGCGCTTCCTGGACTAATGAGAAGGACGTTGACATTACGAGAGTGAATAGAATTAAGATGATGCCCTTTGGTGCTGGGAGGAGGATCTGGCCATTGGCACTCACCACATCAATCTAATCATCTTATGGATGCATGCAATATGGAGTAGTATGCTTTGACTGTTGTCACAAATAATCCACCAGAAGTCCCCATGTTCCATTACTCCTGTGGAATGCAGCGCAGGGATTTGCGGAGGCAAAGTATCGATTGTATATACCTTTCCTAAGTGAGGCTGACATCGAGCTGCTTCCACTGGTGTAAATCTATTTATGAGGTTCTCTCTGGCTCTTTGATTCGATTCGTTTTCTAGTAGGTGCCATTTTTGGATTTCTGGGAGGTGTGAAATATTCATTTATATTGCATATTTTTATGATCAATTTCTAAGAAATATGGTAGCACACAAACATGATCTCTATTCTTGTTTTCATTAATGTATAGTTTTATGAGATTAATTTTTGGATTAATCATATTATTAAAAGATTTGATTGATAGGGTTTGCACCTTCCTTTAATCAGGATAAGGTTTGCACCTGCTTTTAATTGCTTTCTTTTAAGCTGATGTCTGTCCAATTCAATATGCAGGGTCTTCCACGACAAGATAAGATTACAACAAACTGGATCATTGGATGTAAATACGGCCCTAAAGAAACTTAGTTCCGGCTAGACAAGAAAGGTAAGTTTCTGCCTCTTCATTTTGTATTTCTTGAAGTAAACCCTTTTCAATGAATTATATGTAGTCTTTTCTTCATTTTCAAGTGGTTTTATAATTTTGGATTAATACGGTGTTAGTAATAGCACCTATTTTTTTTATTACAACTCTATTTTCGGTGTCTAAACCCAATCTATTCATCTCAGTTTTATTATTCCATTTTCTTTATGGTTTCCTGGGCTCGCCATAGTTTCTTTTTAATTCATTTCAGCTAGTTGTAGTCTCTTTGTCTCAAATTTCTTGGTTATAATTTAGATATTTCTTTGTTAGATCTATCAAATATAAAATCAAATCTCTTATGGATGTGTGGGATATGGATGTGTGCAATATGGAGCAGTATGCTTTCACTGTTGTCACGAAGAATCCACCAGAAAGAATCTAGACGAATGAAGCGCGGCGCACGAAGTCCCCATGTTCCATTACCCCTGTGGAATGTAGGCGGTGATGCTTGCATTGGGAATTTGCGGAGGCAAAGTATCGACTGTATATGCCTTTCGTACGCGACATCGAAATCGAGCTGCGCTGCTTCCACCGATGCAAATCCATTTATCAGGTTCTCTATGGCTCTTTGATTTGATTCTTTTTCTCTGTTTCGATTCGTTTTCTAGTAGGATGCAATTTTTGGATTTCTTCCAAGTGCGAAATATTCATTTATATTGCATATTTTTATGATAAATTTCTAAGAATTCTGGTAGCAGACAAACATGATCTCTATTTTTTTTTTCCATTGATGTATAGATTTATGAGATTAATTGTAGGATTAACCATGTTATTAAAAGATTTGATTGATAGGGTTTGGGCCTTTTTTTAATCACGATAGAGTTTGGGCCTTCTTTTAATTTCTTACTCTATGAGATTAGATGATTTAGATGAGATTACTGGATTTCTTAAAATGATTTTCAATTATGTTTTTATGATTTACAAATATGTTTTTCATTTGTCTTATAATTTATGTTAGATTTTATTTTCACAATATTACTTTGGTTAAATTCAATGTATTTTAAATTGTATTTTCATACATTTAAATTACTTTAAAGAAGTTTTCTTATATTTAAAATTTTATTAATAGCTTTTAATTAATTTATTTTTTGAATGGTTTCTTCATTAATATTTTGATATAGAGTAAAGTACCATAAGCTTGAGTAGCCTAGCCTAAGCTACTAAAGGATAGACTAAGGTAAGTTAGAATAGGCTAGGTTAGGCTAGAATAGGCAAGAGTAGCTTAGGGTAGGCTAGACTAGACTAGGATAGGTTAGGTTAGAGTAGGTTAGGCTAGTGTATGCTAGGGTAGGATAGAGTAGGCTAGGTTAGACTAGGGTAGGTTAAGCTAGGCTAGGGGAGGCTAAGTTAAGCTAGGCTAGGCTAGGGGAGGCTAGGTTAGGCTACTATAGTGTAGGATAGACTAGGTTAGGCTAGGTTAGGTCAAGATAGGGTAGGTTAGGGTATCTTAGGCTAGGCTAGGATAGGTTAGACTATGTTAAGCTAGGCTAGGTAAGAGTACACTATGTTAGGCTAGGGTATGTTAGGCTAGGCTAGGTTAGCCTAGGTTAGGTTAGGTTAGGTTAGGTTAGGCTAGGCTAGGCTATGTTAGCTTAAGTTAGGCTCAGTTAGGCTAGGCTATGTTAGGTTAGGTTAGGTTAGGTTAGGATAGGATAGGCTAGGATAGGCTAGAATAGGGTAGGGTAGGTTACACTAGGTTAGGTTAGGTTAGGGTAGGATAGATTAGCATAGTCTAGGTTGGGCTACGATAAGATAGGCTAGGTTAGGATAAGATAGGTTAGGCTAGGTTAGGTTAGGCTATGCTAGGCCAGGCTAGGTTAGGTTAGGTTAGGCTAGGCTAGGCTAGGTTAGGTTACGCTAGGTTAGGTTAGGATATGATAGGATAAGATAGGATAGACTAGGCTAGGCTAGGTTAGGCTAGGATAAGATAGGCTAGGTTAGGTTAGGATGAGATTGATTAGGCTAGGATAGTTTAGGCTAAGATAAGCTAGGCTAGGTTAGGTTAGGCTTGGCTAGGCTTGTCTAGGCTAGGGTAGGCTAGGCTAGATAGGTTAGGATAGGTTAGTTTAGCTTAGTTTAGTTTAGGTTAGCATACATTAGGCTAGGCTAGGCTAGCTTAGGCTAGATTAGGCTAGGCTAAGCTAGGTTAGGTTAGGCTACGTAGGTTAGGATAGTATAGGTTAGGTTAGGTTACGATAGGTTAGGTTAGGGTTAGGCTAGGCTAGGCTATGCTAGGATAGGGTAGGTTAGGCAAGGCTAGGGTAGGGTAGTGTAGGCTACGTTAGGATAGGGTAGGGTAGGGTAGGCTAGAATAGGATAGGATAGATTAGGGTAGGTTAGGCTAGGATAGGGTAGGATAGGGTAGGGTAGGTAAGGGTAGGTTAGGCTAGGATAAGCTAGGGTAGGCTAGGTTAGGGTAGGTTAGGCTACGCTAGGTTAGGCTATGGTGGGTCAGGGTAGTGTAGGCTAGGATAGCATAGGGTAGGCTAGGCTAGGATAGGTTAGGCTAGGGTAGGCTAGGCTAGGCTAGGCTAGTTTAAGGTAGAGAAGTGTAGGGTAGGCTAGCGGAGCTTAGGTTAGGTTAGGCTAGGGTAGGCTAGGCTAGGGTAGTCTAGGGTAGGCTACCCTAGGCTAGGCTAGAGAAGGCTAAGCTAGGGTAGGGTAAGGTAGGGGAAGGTAGGTTAGGCTAGGCTAGGATAGGCTATCTTAGGCTAGGCTAGGATAGGATGGTCTAGGGTGGGCTAGGCTAGGGTGGGCTAGGCTAGGCTCGGTAAGGTTAGGCTAGGTTGGGCTACGGTAGTCTAGGTAAGGTTAGGTTAGGCTAGGATAGGTTAGGTTAGGTTGGGCAAGGTTGGGTGTGGCTAGGCTAGGTAAGGTTAGGTTAGGCTAGGTTAGGCTAAGTTAGGTTAGGCTAAGTTAGGTTAGGTTAAGCTAGGTTAGGTTAGGTTATGTTAGGTTAGGGTAGGCTAGGCTACGTCAGGGTAGGGTAGGGTAGGGTAGGTTACGGTGGGTTATGTTAGGTTAGGCTAGGTTGGGCTAGGCAATGCTAGGCTAGGCAAGGATAGGCGAGGTTAGCCTAAGCCATACTAGGCTAGGCTAGGCTAGGTTAGGCTAGGCTAGGCTAGGCTAGGCTAGGTTAGCCAAGGTTATGCTAGGCTAGGCAAGGCTAGGCTGGGCTAGGCTAGGCAAGGCTAGGTTAGTCGAGGCTAGCTAGGCTAGGCTAGGCTAAGCGACGCTAGGCTAGGCTAGGCTAGGCTAGGTTAGTCTAGGTTAGGTTAGGATAGGTTAGGTTAGATTAGGCTAGGTTAGGCTAGGCTAGGTTAAGCTTGGTTAGGCAGGGTTAGGCTAGGCTAGTTTAGGTAGGCCTAGGTTAGGTTAGTTTAGGTTAGGCTAGGCTATGTTAGGATAGGATAGGTTAGGCTAGGCTAGGCTAGGCTAGGCTAGGCCAGGGTATGTTGGGGTTGGCTATGTTAGGCTATGCTACGGTTGGGTATGTTAGGCTACGCAAGGTTAGGATAAGGTAGGTTACATTAGTATAGGGTAGGCTATTTTAGGCCCGGTAAGCTAGGCTAGGCTAGGTGTAATATCCCAAAATGGGAACTATGAGCAAGGGATGCCTGAAAAATGCATTTTTTAGGAATGACTCCTAGAGGATTTGAAACCAAGACATGGATCCCTTAGATCAATGTATCTATGACCGAAATCCAAGAGGAGGCTCCAAAAAAATCACTCTAGGTGGGTTGAAGAGATCCCCCACACATAGTTGTCTTGAAAAAGTGCCCAATGAAGGGACTGCATCTATGTATGAACAAGGGATAGAGTAACAGTGTTATTTTTATGAGCCTGAATACATGAAGATGTAGGTAGCCAAAAAATTTATAATATAGTAGCAAGAGAGTACAATTCCTTGGCGAAAGATTCTGATCCGGATTTATGCAGGAACGCAACAGAATACAGAAATAACCATAAACATAGAGATGCAGCGGAAATAATGCGTCATTTCATTAATATCAAATAACAGAAATATTCTTACAGACATAATGAAAATAAAATAGCTAGGGTGCTGGTAGCGAATCTCTGAGAAGAGATGTGGTGGCTACAGACCTCTGAACTGTGTTACAATGAGGCTCGAGGGCATATTTATTGTTGAGAAACAATGTAGAATTTGAAACGTCCAAAAACCTAACCGTAGGAGATGAGGCGCCAAAACTGTGGGCGCCCGTTTGGGTAAATTGGTGGTTCAACTTCCCAGGGGCATAACTTTGGCACCCGATCTCCGTTTGACGCGTTCAATAGCTCGTTAGAAAGATCTATCCGAGGACTACAGCTGTCGGGACGAATTTTATCAAAAAATTCGCTGGCGCTTTCATACCCAAAAAACGTCGTTTAGGGCCTCAAAACGGCTCCGGAAGTTCGGGACCCGAAAAACTGCTAAAAATAGTAAGTTATGCCGAAACTGAAAAACTGAAAGAACTGGAGATGGGGGTTCAAACGGAATAGGTGGGTGGCCACCAGTATCCACCTGGATTATTAAGCCCCCAAAATGGCTCCGAGAGTGGAGGACCTGAAAACGTGCTAAAAATAGTAAGTTGTGCTGAATGTGAAAAGCTGCAAGAATTGATGGTGTTGGTCCAAATGGAATAGGTGGGTGGCCACCGATATCCACCTGGATCATTCCTCCCTCCTTAGGAAGCAATGGTCCCCATTGCGTTGAGATCCTCCATGAGATGAGGCAAATTCTGTTTAACTGAGTATGCTGGATGCATTTAGTAAATTTGGTTTCTTTATCAGCCTCAGATAGTACATGTTTGGATTTTGTATGTGTAGTTGCGGGATGTATGGCAACATGAGGCGGTGGTGCGTTGGGAGTTAGATCAATGGAGTGCTTGTCCTGACAGTGTAGAGGAACCTCTATGAGCGAGGAGAAATTGTCATCGTATTTGTCCATCTGCTGCAGCCGTGCAAGGGAGCCCTGTTTCAAGGTTGTGGCCACAATATTCTTCTTTCCCTATGAGTGAGTCGTAAGGAAAATGAATTTCCTGGTTTGGGAAACGATCTTACTGCGTTGTTTTGCAGTAGTCAAAGAGATGATAGGAGGCGGTACTACCTCCGGTATCCTGTACAAGTTATTTCCCAAAGTAATAATAACAGCATGAGGCCTAGACTCATACACAGCATGTCGCCTCCATAAGTATGGTTGGCCCAATAATACATCAGCTACATCAAGAGGAGCAACATCACACAATACCTCATCCGTGAATGGCTTGATACTGTACGGAAGGCGGAATAGCTGACGAATGCGGAGATCTCTCCCTGGGTGGAGCCACCTGACGGTATACGGCTGCGGGTGGGCTATGGTCGGTAGGCCAAGCCACTTCATGACCTCTGCTGAGATGAGGTTCTTTTGGCTTCCGCTATCGACGAGAAATTGCAGCGGAGAACCCTTTACCCACATCTGCGACTGGAAGAGGCGCTCCCCCTCCTCTGGATCCTCTAGACCCTCCTTCTGGATCTTGGTGGTGGCAACAATGGCACTGGGATCTGCATCAATGATCTGCTTCCCTTTGTCATTTCCTTTGTCTAGTTCTAACTCAGGATCAGAAAATGCATCTGATTCGGGTGCCTTTAGTTCGGCCACTAAAGATTGTTTGGCCTGACACTCGTTTGTGCTGTGAGTGGGGCTGTTATGAAATTCACACCACTTCCCTGTGTCCTTCTTTGGATTTTTGGTGTTGTTCTGAGTCGCATTGCTTTGGCCTTGCCCCTTGTTCTTCGGTTCGGGGACACCTTTCGGATTTGCAGATCCAAAGTCTCTCTTCCTCTGCTTAAATTTCTGCTCGATCTTGGCGGCATAGCGATATGCTGTGCCAAGCGATGTAATGTTGAGCAACTCCATTTCCTCCTGAATGTGTTTGTGCAGAAAGCCGCAATACTTGAGCACCAAATGTCTCTCTGAATCTTTAATACCCAACTTTGTGCACAGGGTATGGAACAGATTCGTTAGTTCATGCACATCTTGATACTTTTGTTGCCGTAGCGTGGTCCATTGGATGTATTTGTCCTCATAGCTCCCCACAGGGTAATATTTCTCCTTGATGCCATCTCGGAATGAATTCCAAGTGGGTGTGGCCGAGAACAGAGAGGGTTCCCCTTCGCCCTCTTGCTCACGGTAGGTTTTCCACCAGTCCTTGACATGGGGGGCGGCTTTGAGGAGTGCAAAAATAATCTTTTCTCGGTCAGAGAAGTCATGGACCGATAAATACCCTTCCAGAAAATTTAACCATCTGTTTACAGTGTCTGCATCTATTTTTCCTTCAAATATAGGAATGTCAAAGTTTACCTGTACCTTGAAGGGAGTGGTGCCTTCAGAGTGGCTGTTGGATGCAGATGTGCCATATGTGGGCAGTCGTTGAAGGATTTGAGCAAAGTTATCCATCATCGCGTTCCTTTGTTTCTCGAGTGCCTCCTCGAGCAGTATTTTGATAGGATCTCCTGCTCCCTCGTCTTTCTTTTCTTCTTCCATGGGAGGTCGTCGGGGTTTGCAAGGATTATCTTGCAAGGGTTCAACCAGATAGAGCCCTAACTCCTTATACCCTGACCGCGTTGGGGACATGCAAAGAAAAACAAAGAAAGAGCAAACCCCCTCTGATACCACTGATCCAGATTTATGCAGGAACGCAACAGAATACAGAAATAACCATAAACATAGAGATGCGGCGGAAATAATGCGTCATTTCATTAATATCAAATAACAAAAATATTCTTACAGACATAATGAAAATAAAATAGCTTGGGTGCTGGTAGCTATCTCTGAGAAGAGATGTGGCGGCTACAGCCCTCTGAACTGTGTTAAAATGAGGCTCGAGGGCCTATTTATTGTTGAGAAACAATGTAGAATCTGAAACGTCCAAAAACCTAACTGTAGGAGATGAGGCGCCAAAATTGTGGGCGCCCGTTTGGGTAAATTGGTGGTTCAACTTCCCGGGGGCGTAACTTTGGCATCCAATCTCCATTTGACGCGCTCAATAGCTCGTTATAAATATCTATCCGAGGACCACAACTTTCGGGATGAATTGGATGATCCAATTTGCTAGTAAAAATGATACCCAAAACATCATTTAGGGCCTCCAAACGGCTCCGGAAGTTCGGGACTCGAAAAACTGCTAAAAATAGTAAGTTATGCCGAAACTGAAAAACTGAAAGAACTGAAGATGGGGGTTCAAACGAAATAGGTGGGTGGCCACCAGTATCCACCTGGATTATTAAGCCCCCAAAATGGCTCCGAGAGTGGAGGACCTGAAAACCTGCTAAAAATAGTATGTTGTGCTGAATGTGAAAAGCTGCAAGAATTGATGGTGCTGGTCCAAATGGAATAGGTGGGTGGCCACCGATATCCACCTGGATCAAATTCACTCAGGATTGGCAATACAAGCCTCAATAGATCATATACATGAAATGTGAAATATACGGCTACACTCAGAATGCCCTAGGCTATGACTGCATAGTTTATAGGAGATACTGCAACATGCTGAATGATAATACAAATATATAACAATATATGGCTCAAGAAATGTGCATGAGAAAGCTCTCAACCCCATAAAACAATAATACAACAATCCTTAGAAGGATTGTCTGAAATATATACAAAATGGAAAAACTGCAGTAATGTCGGAGTTGCAGTAGCAGTGGCAACTCGAGAACTGGAAATAGATGGAGATAGTTGAAGATGATGCACAATATGAGTATATATCCTCTAATGGATCTTCCAAGTGAAAATTTGATCCTATTACTGAAGATCTTACCCTCCAATCAACATTGCAAACCCCCTCTGCAAATGTACTTTGAAAATAAAACAGTCACTAAAGGATACTGCACTGTAGGTGGAATAAAATGTGTTGGCCAAATGCCAAGATCTGCAATATGCTATGAATCCTCCCTTACTGATCTCCCAAAGGAAATAAGTCTCTCTCCTCTGAAGAGCAAGCCAAGAAATGGTGTTTTGGAACCTCCACTGTAACACCCTGCAACACAATGCTATAATTAAGCAGAAATAACGTTGTAGTTGAAGGAGGTGGCTTGGCCTTGAGCATGAATGTGGAGAAATAAAGTGAAATCCCTCAAGAGGCCTCTCAAGAATGAGAATGAATCCTAAAGAGGAATTCCTTATGCTAAACAACACTAAAACTCTGCTAAACAACAAGAGACTGCGAATAGTTTAAGCAAACTAAGAAATAACTAATCATAAGAATGAGTTACAATGGATTCCTTTCCCTCCTTTTAAACAAATGCAAGCTCCCTCTCCATGGGTCCTGCTCATTAGGATTTCCTCCATCAAAGAAAATTCCCTCCTCTTTCACTGCGCTGCCCCACAAGATGATCTCCACCTCCTATCACTGCGCTATTTGACTTGGTCAAACTTGACCTTGTATTTATGCAAATGTCCTCTTTCACACATGAGGGTGTGAAATCCATCTCCACTACTGATATTCTTTCATACGAAGAGGGATTTAATTCCTATTTCTAAATTATATGGGCCTCCTTACCCATTTATTCATTTCCTAAGTGAAAACAACAAAAATTAATATTCCATTTAGCTGCATGCTAAAAGTGGAATATTACAGTCCTCCACTCCCAAATGTTGCTTGTCCTCAAAAAAATGCATAAGATAAAATCCTCCAAGGATCAAGATGTTGTCTCATCAATATATCTCCAAGTTTTCCCTCCAACATATGCAAACTAGCTTTTGGTGAGCATCCCAAATAGCTATCATGTAAGAAATAAACATCTATGGAGGCAAAAATTGGCCGTCTATGAGCCTTTTTGAGGCATGAGATTTGACATGAATTGGGATTTACCATCCACATATGAATCTCCCATCCCAAAGAAATCATCCATACAAAGTGAGTTACCTCCCAACATGGCAACTCATGGAAATCTCGTTCAAACTTGAGCTCCAAAAATGAAGGTGGGCTGAACATTTTCATATGGTAAGCATCATAGTTTACCCCACGCTATCCTCCTCTCCACTTGTGATAAGTGTAGACTATGTTATTATCTCAGGCTGCAATGGTATTGCCCTTAAGTGGCAAAATGAAGAACAAATCTCCAAGGATCTCCCTTCCAACATTGGAGAACAAGGTGGCCTAAAACATTTCATCCATGGTGAACAGGACATGGTCATCATAGAGTATCCAAATGGGAAGTATGTTGAAGGTTTTACATGATGATGTATGATATAAACAATGTATCAAGAGGACACAACACAGTCTCATCCACTGTAACTTCAAAAAATAGCATGGAAAGTAATATAAAAAAATCATCACATCTACTAATGAATAGTAAATGGTTGAATGTGTCAACAATACATGATCAAACACTTGCTCATGGTTATAGAGTGAATGGCTATAAAACTCATGGCCCAGCCCAAAAGAAAACAAATGTGTGGCTATGTTGGACATATCTCCTCCCATGCTCCCATTAGAACATGTAATGCAAAAAATGTGGGAATTATCCCTCCTCAAGGACACATCCAACTCATGTGTCCATTCCCCAATCATGCTCTCAACAAGAATAGAAACAATATTAGCAAATGAAGTCATGATCAGTACAAGAATGAAGGAGATACTGATGGCTTCATGTGGTGCTTGAAGATACCAATAGCCTCCTGAGGATGTACAACACAGTCTTACAAACTGCTGCTTCAGAAATTTACATGGAAAAATGTTTCTTGGTACATGGTCAATCATGCATGTCATCATATAGTAAATGGTTGGGTGTAAAAAATAAACATACATGTAATGATAAAACATTTTCCCAAGGCACAATAAAACATGGCTACGTATATCATATAGTTTGGCCCAATTTTGATCATGGATCAATATGAAAAACTTGCCCTCTTGTGGAGAAATGCACTGCATAGTAATGTTAAGAGCATGAAATTATTGTGTTAGCCAATCAATAATTGGAAAAAAAAAATTCTTACCATATGTTGGAAGTAAGATGACACATGGGTCCATAAATGAGTCCTCCATAGTGGTTTGGTATGCATCCATGAAGAGGAATGAACTATGTGTTGCATGAAGATCCTCCTTCTCATGCTTGGAAGCCCAAGTCAAGAAGAACATATCACCGTAATAAATGTCTCCATCCACTACCCTATCATCCTTACCCCCTCCTTTTCCACCAAGTGCATCCGATGTGAAGTGATACTAGGGACAGTCCATCCATATACCCTTAGAGAGAGTGCATGACATAGGGATCATGGAGGAAAAAGCGACTGAGTTGGGAAGGGGATTTTTTGATGTTAGGATCAAATATTCCATGTTGAAGAGCAGCTTTAGGAAGCCCAAGCATAGAATTCAAGATTGCAATATCAACTTCAACAAAAAGAAAAGCAAATGGCCACCATGGAAGATTTGTGCATGGAGGCCATTAAACATAGATACCCATCAGATCCCTATGCAGTCTACCTCAAAGAAAAATGGATCCTATTTAAAATCATGATACTAGCCTCTCATGGTTCCTTACCTTTTCATAAATAATGAGAATTCATTGAAATTTTCAACCAGTCAAGTATGGAAGACAAGGAAAATATGGTAGAATTCTACATGCACAATATTTTGTTGGAAAACTTGAACATTTGGGACCATAATCCTAGAATGGGAGACATGCGGTTAATGGAATTAGTCTCTTAGATGGTTAACGAGGAAGCTATAGCACAAGAAGTAAGGAGGGTCATGAGGAGAGAAAAAAGGGAGCCTATACATATTAGGGAAAAAATATTTAGTCGTAGGGGCATCATCAAAAACCATCTAAAGATAGAAAAGGATGATGCACTTGTAGAAAATTACCTCAACACACAAGTACAAGCCATGGCCCATTTTGATGATGCTTCTAGGTTTTTGGGAGATGAATGCATAATGGCTAGTCAAAGGAGAAGGAATAGCCTCCCTCACTACCTCATAAACATGGAATACCACACATAAAAAAGATTGAGAATTTCTCTAGAAAGGGCACCACTATACAAGAGGGCCATGCAGGCCAGGAATGTTCAATGGCTTAGTTTGAAACTTAGTCCACCCTTATTTTTGGGACTTAGTGACGGGAAAAACCAAGATGAGTAGAAAAAATTATGGTAGGAAGAAGAATAGAATGATGGATTTTACCCTCCTGAAGGGACTCCCACACTTCTTCCTTGTGAAGTTAGAGGGTTCATTAATGCTTTGAAAGATATGCAGAATGAAGACTAAGTTGCTTAGAGGATGAGCAAAAATTTGGTAGGGCTGTGATGATGAAAGCCATCATTAGGTATAATTGGAGGGGTTAACTGCCACCTATTTATCCTTATTAAGTATCTCTTTCTCACATTTAAATTATATTATGGTCTTTTCTTGCTAGTGTAGATGGTGATTAAGGCTTGTCATACATCCAATACCTAATATGGGTTAAATGGAGGATAATCATGAAGATATTGCACTTTTGATGAATATTTTACGATTAAAGCTTGGAGTAGACAATAAGGAGAGATTCTATGGGTATTTTCCACCTCATTAACTCCCAAAGGCACCCAAGGGATCCTTGAGATTACCTCCAACATCTCAAAATCAAAGGCAACCAAGGAAGTGGGAGATGAGTGTACCAAAGCTCCACTTCTCTTGCAATGAAAAAGGAAACATCACCTAATTTTTGGGGAGCTGTTGGTAGATACCCTCTAGGTTAAATATGGCTGAGAAAGAGCTCATTAGAATTCGAACTTTGAAGGAAGCTAATAGACTCTTAGCACTTCTAATATGTTTTTGAGATTTTTATGATTATGTAATGAGACTATTTTCTACAATAAGATGAGTATTCATATTCTCCTTCACTAATTTAGTTTCAGAGGGATAGGCTTGTGGGTTAGGGCCCAATAAATTGACCTTAGTCTCTCTTGTGTATTCATTTTGATTTTTATGTCATTGTAGCTAGTTTTCTTAATGAGTTTTAGCTAGTTTGCTTACATTTCAATTCACTTTTTAAATTTTTCTTCCATTTCTTTGTTGTCATTGAGCTTGCATAAATGTTGGTAGAATATATTATAAACTCAGAAATTTGTGTGTCAAGCCTCCCTCTCTCATCTCTTTCACTGGCACTTTAGGAGGGAAAATATTGACCACAAGAAAAATTTTCTCTTTAATCTATGATTTCTTGGAAATAATAGCTAGGTTGTTGTAGTGTCATGAACATGTCTAGATTAGAGAGTTAGATTTCTGTTTGAATGTTTAAGTAGGCCTTCATTCAAAATTCAACTCATCTTTTTTATTTCCTTCATCATAGATTTTCCAATGTTTGTTGCATGAACATGTAGTTTTATTTCAAGTTCAAGTAGCACAAAAAACGAGGACTTCACCAGCACCCTTATCTTCATTTCTTACCCATCAACAACCTTCTTTTCATCAAATCACCTTCAGCCTTGTTTTTAAGATTTTCACCTTCACACCATGAGCAACCTTAGAAGTGAAAGACATGATTCTTAAGATGTTATGAGCTTGTAAAATGGGTTGGAGACCTTACATTAATCCAAGTACACCTTCATTCCACCTCCCCTATGCTTTTCTCCATCATTTTTGGTACGAAATTTCCTCAAACTATTTCCTGTACCAATTCAAGACTTTCTTGTAGGACTTTAGGAAACCTATAGAAGAATCAATAATAGCACCATTGGACCTATCCTTAAGCCCAGAAACCAACATAAATGTCATATATACCTATCAAAACCATCAAGACACCTTCATCCCCGCGTCCATGAGTTAAAAACCTTCCTAAACCACCTTAACACCTTGTCCTCCTTGCTGCAAAATAATGCATTTACATGCATAATTAGGCCATGATTAGATTCATAAGTAAAATAATTATAGATAAATAAAGAAGTATATATATATTTTTTTAAGGTACACTAGGGTAGGGTAGGCTAGGGTAGGGTAGGCTAGGGTAGGCTAGGGTAGGGTAGGGTAGGGTAGGCTAGGCTAGGGTAGGCTAGGCTAGGGTAGGGTAGGGTAGGGTAGGGTAGTCTAGGGTAGGGTAGGCTAGGGTAGGGTAGGCTAGGGTAGGCTAGGGTAGGATAGGGTAGGGTAGGCTAGCGTAGCGTAGGGTAGGTTAGGTTAGGTTAGGTTAGGCTAGGCTAGGCTAGGGTAAGGTAGGGTTGGGTAGGTTAGGTTAGGTTAGGGTAGGTTAGGTTTGGTTAGGTTAGGTTAGGCTAGGATAGGGTAGTCTATGGTAGGCTAGCCTAGCCTAGGGTACGGTAGGGTAGGGTAGGTTAGGCTATGCTAGGCTAGGCTATGCTAGGCTAGAATGGGCTAGGTTGGGTTGGGCTAGGTAGGGCTAGGCTAGGCTGGGCTCAATTAGTTTAGGTTAGGCTAGGTTGGTCTAGGCTAGGCTAGGTAGGGTTAGGTTAGGCTAGGCTAGGTTAGGTTAGGTTAGGTTAGGTTAGGTTAGGCTAGGCTAGGCTAGCTAAGGTTAGGCTAGGCTAGGCTAGGCTAGGATAGGGTAGGTTAGGTTTGTTAGGCTAGGATAGGTTAGGTTAGGTTAGGTTAGGTTAGGCTAGGCTAGGCTAGGCTAGGCTAGACTAGGCTAGGATAGGCTAGGCTAGGCTACTTTAGGCTACGGTAGGGTGGGTTATGTTAGGTTAGGCTAGGTTAGGCTAGGCAACGATAGGAAAGCCTAGGCTAAGCTAGGCTAGGATATGTTAGGTTAGGTTAGGTTAGGCTAGGCTAGGCTAGGCTTGGCTAGGTTAGGTTAGGTTAGGCGAGGTTAAGCGAGGCTAGGCTACGTAATGCTAGGTAATGCTAGGCTAGGTAATTCTAGGCTAGGCTAGGTAATGCTAGGTTACATTAGGTTAGGTTAGGCTAGGCTAGGCCACATTAGGATACCTTAGGTTGGGTTATCCTAGGTTAGGCTAGGTTAGGCTAGGTAAGGCTAGGCTACATTAGGATAGATTAGGATAGGTTACGTTAGGTTAGACTAGGCTAGGTTAGGCTAGGTTAGGTTAGGTTAGGTTAGGTTATGATAGGGTAGGTTAGGTTAGGGTTGGATATGTTAGGCTATTCTATGGTTGACTATGTTAGGCTAGGCTAGGTTAGGATAGGGTACGTTACATTAGGATAGGGTAGACTAATTTAGGCTCGGTAAGTTAGGCTAAGTTAGAATAGGTTAGGTTAACCTAGGTTAGTTTAATCTAGCCTAGGTTCATCTAGGCTAGGTTAGGCTAGGCTATGTTAGGCAAAGCTAGGTTAAGCAAGCTTAGGCTAGGTTAGGCAAGGCTAGCCTAGGCTTGGCTAGGCTAGGTTAGGCCACGCTAGGCTAGTTTAGGTAACACTAGGCTAGAGTACGCTAGGTTAGGTTAGGTTAGACTAGGCTAGGTTAAGGTAGACTATGTTAGGTTACGTTAAGCTAGGCTATGATAGTATAGGTTAGGCTAGGCATGGATAACTTAGGGTAGGTTAGGTTGCGTAAGGCTAGACTAGGCTAGGCTAGGTTAAGGTGAGGTAGGCTAGCGTAGGCTAGGCATAGGTAGGGTAGGCTAGGCATGGTGAGGGTAGACTAGGTGAAGCTAGGATAGTGTAATATCCCGTGTGCGGGTAGGGCCCGCAGCCATGTGTCCAAGTCTATGTGATGAGGGATGCTGGGGAAGGATCCCCACCCTAAGATGCTCTGGTGGGGTTAAGCCCACCCTTAACACCCTGGGATGCCGCCCTCACTAAGAGTTCGAGCTTTTGGTGTAGTGGTTGGATCTACGTGGTATCAAAGCCGAGGTCTCAAGGTTGATACTCGCGAAGCGTGGTGGGTTGTAATATCCTGTGTGTGGGTAGGGCTTAGAGCCACGTGTCCGAGTCTATGTAATGAGGGGTGATGCGCAAGGGCCCCTGCCCTCAGATGCTCCAGTGGGGTTAGGCCCACCCTTAACACCCTTGGATTCCACCCTCACTAACAGTTTTAGATTTTGGTGTAGTGGTTGGATCTACGGTTTTCAACACCACTTCCAGATTTAGTGTTGTAGAAAAGGGATCATTCCTTTGTATAGAAGATTAGTGAGGAAGCCTTAAGCTTCATATTGAGATCTTGGCATCAAGTCAAAGGACCTTCCAACATAATCTCCATAGTATACTTCAGAAACTGCATCATTTTTCTAGTGCATTTCTGCAACAGGGTTTCTACCCTAGTTTTGTTCTTGTTTCCTTGAGGAAGGGCCATCCCTTCTTCCGAAAAAGTTTATATTGCAGCCATATTCTATAATTTTTTACATTTCAGCTCATATACTCAAAGTTTCAGTGATTCTCCATTTTTTAGATCCATATTCTGCAAATTTGATATTTGCATTTGTTCTTTCATGAAATCCCCTTGCCGGGTGATCTATTGATGTATAAAAGGAGTTGAATCTATATTTTTCTTCATTATATGTTATAATAAACTTTAGATCTGATTTTTCAGACATATTTCATCTAATTTCTTCAAAAATTATGCTATTCATGCTTCATCTATTTTCTGCATACTCAAAGTGATGGGAAATCAGCATTTTTAAGCATATCCAAGGATGGAGGAACTATTTAACATAGCTAGAATGCTTTGTTTGAGCTGAAATTTGGAGCATAGGTCCCTCAAGACCTAATATAAAATAACCGCCTGCTAGTTCCCTTAATTTTATGCATATTTCTAAATACATATATTTTAGGGTCAAAATCACTGCTTTTCCCCATTTTTTGGATCTTAAATTCAGATCTGAGTTGTTGTTGTACTTGAAATCAATTTCTGAGTGTCTATAAGTACATTTTATGCATTGATAGCTCTCTTCACTTTCAATAGAGTGTTTTACTTTGCTGTAGTCCCTCATTGGGCCTTATCTTGTAGATAACTAGGTGTGGGAGATTTGTTTAACCCACCTAGTCTTATTTGTTTCAGCTCAAATATTGGATTTAGTTTGTATATTGTATGATCTAAAGGATCCAAGAGTTATTTTCCTTTTCTAAGTAATTTTTTCTGAAAATGTGTTTTTAAGTGCATAGTTCATGAGTTGTTCCTAAATAGGAATATTACAGTGGTATCAGAGCATGATCTCTGGCACAGCCTGTGAGATCAAGATATCAGAGAAGAAAAGAGAAGAAACATAGAATAGAATGATGGAGAGGATGAGATTACTCTCATCAGTGTTCAGATCTAAGAAGGGCCTCTCCAAAGAGGTAAAGCAGAAGAGAGAAAGAAGATGCACCGAGAATCCTAGAGGGTTTCGAGAAGAAGCAAGCTGCAGTGAGACATGCATGATGTTTCAAGAAGAAGAAGGAAGCCCTATCAATTCCTATCAGCAAAGCAGAAGGCTAGAGAATCTTAGATCTCATCATAGATCTACTATGCCCATTTTATTTGAAAAAGGTGAGAGCTATAGCAATGAAGAAGAGAGATGTAAAGAAACTCCTAACGGATTTCAAGATGAAGAGGAAGAACTATACACTTCCTATCATCACAAAGCAGGGAGAATGACTGAAGAAGAGATATCATTGCTTCTTTTTCAAACATTGAAGAGTATTGAAGAAAATCTCAAGGAGTTTGATGAGGAGAGGAAAAAGATGAGCTACAAAGACACATCTCCCAAGGAAACCAAGGATAATGTCAATATTATCACTTTGGGCAAGAGATCTCCATTTTCACCATCTCCTGCTAAGGTTCTTGCATATTTGCAAGGTAGTCTTGAGCTCTTAACATATGGAGTCCCATACATGAATCAGGAGATGCATGAGGAGGAGAAGGAGGATACCAGCACTGGTATGCTTGAAGAAAGGAGACCATCATTCTTGCCAACAGTTGGAGGCATCATTGATCCGGGTGGAGGAACTCTTGTGTTATGTCAAGAGGTTCCCACATATCAGTTGATCCAAGGTATGCATGAAATTTCAGCACATATTTTTTTAAGATTAATGAATAGCCAAGGATTAAATCAAAATGCTTATTTGAAGAAAAGTCATGTCACAGCGCAGAGGACCCTTGATCTAATCAAGGATGAAACTGGAAACTATCCCTATGCATCATTGTTGAGCTGCATTCAATCTCTTGGGTTGAGATGTAGGGTCTCAAGAAATGGGATTAGTACTATCCTATGTTCAGTGGTTGATTGTGAGATCAGTAATGAAACTTGCTTTGAGACAGTACATGCATCACTTTGTAGATCTACAGAGCTGTCACTTAGTGAATGTGACAAAGAGGCTTCAGCTCTCTTGGATAATTCTAGAGGCAGCTACAACCTTGAAGCAGTAGATAAGAAGAAGATGAATATTAGACATATTGATATGAGAAGCCTTTTCTCCCCTCTAGATGACACTCTCTCAATGAGCAAGCTACAGCTAAAAGAGAGACTTCTACTTACTGCAGATTCAAAACATCACTAGTTTTGGAAGGCCATAGATGGGAGGAAGGTCTCACTAAGATATCTCAAAAAATATGCATTTCAATATTTCATGAGATGCAAGGTTCTTCATTGGCTCAAAGGAGATGGTATTCTACAAAGGGAGGATGCCATGATTATGCAACACATCACTCATCTTCCAAATTGGAGTGAGTGGATGAGGATGATGAGCAAGAGATCACATGATCACTTGCAGACATATATGGGCCAACAAGCTTGGTTACGGTGGTTGCCCTTGGGAGACTCCTATCACTCTCCAAAGGCACCTATTTCTTTGATCTATGCCTTGAAGAATGGTCATGAAATGAATAAGGAGGCATGGCAATGTTGGTTTCTTTGGGGTAAGCATGATCACTACCCCATTAGGGGAATTATAAGGTCTAAAATGGGCCTCCTAAGGAAATTATAAAATAATAGTGGAAAAAATCTAATAATATTTGATGGAATCATCAAATTTTAGAGGGAAAAATGAAAAAACTACTTTTTCAATTCATATTTTCAACTTAGGGTAGGGTAGGCTAGAATAGGGTAGGATAGATTAGGGTAGGTTAGGCTAGGATAGGGTAGGATAGGGTAGGGTAGGTAAGGGTAGGTTAGGTTAGGGTAGGTTAGGCTACGCTAGGTTAGGCTATGGTGGGTCAGGGTACTGTAGGCTAGGCTAGCATAGGGTAGGCTATGCTAGGCTAGGTTAGGCTAGGCTAGGCTAGGCTAGGCTAGGTTAGTTTAAGGTAGAGAAGGGTAGGGTAGGTTAGGGGAGCTTAGGTTAGGTTAGGTTAGGTTAGGCTAGGCTAGGTTAGGCTAGGGTAGGGTAGTCTAGGGTAGGCTACCCTAGGCTAGGCTAGAGTAGGCTAAGCTAGGGTAGGGTAGGGTAGGGGAAGGTAGGTTAGGCTAGGCTAGGCTAGGCTATCTTAGGCTAGGCTAGGATAGGATGGTCTAGGGTGGGCTAGGCTAGGGTGGGCTAGGCTAGGCTCGGTTAGGTTAGGCTAGGTTGGGCTACGCTAGGCTAGGTAAGGTTAGGTTAGGTTAGGATAGGTTAGGTTAGGTTGGGCAAGGTTGGGTGAAGCTAGGCTAGGTAGGGTTAGGTTAGGCTAGGTAGGGTTAGGTTAGGCTAGGTTAGGCTAAGTTAGGTTAGTTTAGGCTAGGTTATGTAGGTTAGGCTAGGCTAGGCTACGTTAGGCTAGGGTAGGGTAGGGTAGGGTAGGGTAGCGTAGGGTAGGGTAGGTTACGGTGGGTTATGTTAGGTTAGGCTAGGTTAGGCTAGGCAATGCTAGGCTAGGCTAGGATAGGCGAGGTTAGGCTAAGCTAGACTAGGCTAGGCTAGGCTAGGTTAGGCTAGGCTAGGCTAGGCTAGGCTAGGCTAGGCAAGGCTAGGCTAGGCAAGGCTAGGTTAGCCAAGGTTACGCTAGGCTAGGCAAGGCTAGGCTAGGCTAGGCTAGGCAAGGCTAGGTTAGCCGAGGCTAGGCTAGGCTAGGCTAGGCTAAGCAACGCTAGGCTAGGCTAGGCTAGGCTAGGTTAGTCTAGGTTAGGTTAGTATAGGTTAGGTTAGGTTAGGCTAGGTTAGGCTATGCGAGGTTAAGCTAGGTTAGGCAGGGTTAGGCTAGGTTAGTTTAGGTAAGCCTAGGTTAGGTTAGGTTAGGTTAGGCTAGGCTATGTTAGGATAGGATAGGTTAGGCTAGGCTAGACTAGGGTATGTTATGTTGGGGTTGGATATGTTAGGCTATGCTATGGTTGGGTATGTTAGGCTACGCAAGGTTAGGATAGGGTAGGTTACATTAGGATAGGGTAGGCTAGGCTAGGTGTAATATCCCAAAACAGGAACTATGAGCAAGGGATGCCTGAAAAATGAATTTTTCAAGAATGAATCATAGAGGATTTGAAACCAAGACCTGGATCCTTTAGATCAATGTATCTATGACCGAAATCCAAGAGGAGGCTCCAAAAAAATCACTCTAGGTGGGTTGAAAAGATCTCCCACACCTAGTTGTCTTGAAAAAGTGCCCAATGAAGGGACTGCAACTATGTATGAACAAGGGATAAAGTAACAACGTTATTTTTATGAGCTTGAATACATGAAGATGTAGGTAGCCAAAAAATTTATAATATAGTCGCAAGAGAGTACAATTCCTTAACGAAAGAGTCACTCAAGATTGGCAATACAAGCCTCAATAGATCATATACATGAAATGTGAAATATACTGCTACACTAAGAATGCCCTAGGATATGACTGCATAGTTTATAGGAGATACTGCAACATGCTGAATGATAATACAAATATATAACAATATATGGCTCAATAAATGTGCAGGATAAAGCTCTCAACCCCATAAAAGAATAATACAACAATCCTTAGAAGGATTGGCTAAAATATATACAAAATGGAAAAACTACAGAAATGTCGGAGTTGCAGTAGCAGCGGCAACTCAAGAACTGGAACTAGATGGAGATAGTTGAAGATGATGCACAATATGAGTATATCTCCTCTAATGGATCTTCTGAGAAAAAAACTGATCCTATCACTGAAGATCTTACCCTCCAATCAACATTGCAAACCCCCTCTGCAAATTTACTTTGAAAATAAAACAATCACTAAAGGATACTGCACTGTAGGTGGAATAAAATGTGTTGGCCAAATGCCAAGAACTACAATATGCTATGAATCCTCCCTTACTGATCTCCCAAAGGAAATAAGTCTCTCTCCTCTAAAGAGCAAGCCAAGAAATGGTGTTGTGGAACCTCCACTGCAACACCCTGCAACACAACGTTATAATTGAGCATAAATAACATTGTAGTTGAAGGAGGTGGCTTGGCCTTGAGCCTGAATGTGGAGAAATAAAGTGAAATCCCTCAAAAGGCCTCTCAAGAATGAGAATGAATCCTAAAGAGGAATTTCTTATGCTAAACAACACTACAACTCTGCTAAACAAAATGAGACTTTGAATAGTTTAAGCAAACTAAGAAATCACTAATCATAAGCATACGTTACAATGGATGCTTTGCCCTCCTTTAAAACAAATGCAAGCTCCCTCTCCATGGGTCCCACTCATTAGGGTTTCCTCCATTAAGGAAAATTCCCTCCTCTTTCACTGTGCTTCCCCACAAGATGATCTCCACCTCCCATCACTGCGCTATTTGACTTGGTCAAACTTGACCTTGTCTTTATGCAAATTTCCTCTTTCACACATGAGGGTGTGAAATTAAACTCCACTATTGATATCCTTTCATACGAAGAGGGATTTTATTCCTATTTCTGAATTATATGGGCCTCCTTACCCATTTATTCATTTCCTAAGTGAAAACAACAAAAATTAATATTCCATTTAGCTACATGCTAAAAGTGGAATATTACAGTCCTCCACACCCAAATGTTGCTTGTCCTCAAAAAATTGCATAAGATAAAATCCTCCAAGGATCAAGATGTTGTCTCATCAATATATCTCCAAGTTGTCCCTCGAACATATGCAAACTAGATTTTGGTGAGCATTCCAAATAGCTATCATGTAAGAAATAAACATATATGGAGGCAAAAATTGGTTGTCTATGAGCCTTTTTGAGGCATGATATTTGACAAGAATTGGGATTTACCATCCACATATGAATCTCCCATCCCAAATAAATCATCCATACAAAGTGAGTTACCTCCCAACATGGCAACTCATGGAAATCTCCTTCAAAATTGAGCTCCAGAAATGAAGGTGGGCTGAATATTTGCATATGGTAAGAATTATAGCCTACCCTGCGCTATCCTCCTCTCCACTTGTGATAAGTGTAGAGTCTGTTATTATCTCAGGCTGTAATGCTATTGCCCTTAAGTGGCAAAATGAAGAACAATCCTCTAAGGATCTCCCATCCAACATTGGAGAACAAGGTGGCCCAAAACATTTCATTCATGATGAGCATCACATGTTCATCATAGAGTATCCAAATGGTAAGTATGTTGAAGGTTTTACATGATGATGCATGAAACAAAAAATGTCTCAAGAGGAAAAAACACAGTCTCATCCACTGTAACTTCAAAAAATAGCATGGAAAGTAATATACAAAAATCATCACATCTACTAATGAATAGTAAATGGTTGAATGTGTCAACAATACATGATAAAACACTTGCTCATGGTTATACAATGAATGACTATCAAACTCATGGCCCACCCCGAAAGAAAACAAATGTTTGGCTATGTTGGACATATCTCCTCCCATGCTCCCATTAGAACATGTAATGCAAAAAATGTGGGAATTATCTCTCCTCAAGGACACATCCAACTCATGTGTCAATTCCCCAATCATGCTCTCAACAAGAATAGAAACAATATCAGCAAATGAAGTCATGATCAGTACAAGAATGGAGATACTGATGGCTTCATGTGGTGCTTGAAGATACCAATAGCCTCCTAAGGATGTACAACACAGTCTTACAAACTGTTGCTTCAGAAATTTACATGGAAAAATGTTTCTTGATACATGGTTAATCATGCATGTCATCATATAGTAAATGGTTGGGTGCAAAAAATAAACATACATGTAATGATAAAAAAATTTCCCAAGGCCACATAAAATATGGTTATGTCTATCATATAGTTTGGCCCAATTTTGATCATGGATCAATATGAAAAACTTGCCCTCTTATGGAGAAATGCACTGCATAGTAATGGTAAGAGCATGAAATTATTGTGTTAGCCAATCAATAATTGGGAAAAAAAAATTCTTACCATATGCTAGAAGTAAGATGACACATGGGTCCATAAATGAGTCCTCCATAGTGGTTTGGTATGCATCCATGAAGAGGAATGAACTATGTGTTGCATGAAGATCCTCCTTCTCATGCTTGGAAGCCCAAGTCAAGAAGAACATATCACCGTAATAGATGTCTCCATCCACTACCCTATCATCCTTACCCTCTCCTTTTCCACCAAGTGCATCCGATGTGAAGTGATCCTTGGGACATTCCATCCATATACCCTTAGAGAGAGTGCATGACATAGGGATCATGGAGGAAAAAGCGACTGAGTTAGGAAGGGGATTTTTTGATGTTAGGATCAAATATTCCATGTTGAAGAGAAGCTTTAGGAAGCCCAAGCATAGAATTCAAGATTGCAATATCAACTTCAAGAAAAAGACAAAAAAATGGCCACCATGGGAGATTTTTGCATGGAGGCCATTAAACATAGATACCCATCAGACCCCTATGCAGTCTACCTCAAAGAAAAATGGATCCTATTTAAAATCATGATACTAGCCTCTCATGGTTCCTTACCTTTTCATAACTAATGAGAATTCATTGAATTTTTCAACCAGTCAAGTATGGCAGAAAAGGAAAATATGGTAGAATTCTACATGCACAATATTTTGTTGGAAAACTTGAACATTTGGGACCATAATCCTAGAATGGGAGACATGCGGTTAATGGAATTAGCCTCTTAGATGGTTAACGAGGAAGCTAGAGCACAAGAAGTAAGGAGGGTCATGAGGAGAGAAAATAGGGAGCCTATACATATTAGGGACAAAATATTTAGTCGTAGGGGCATCATCAAAAACCATCTAAAGATAGAAAAGGATGATGCACTTGTAGAAAATTACCTCAACACACCAGTACAAACCATGGCCCATTTTGATGATGCTTCTAGGTTTTTGGGAGATGAATGCATAATGGCTAGTCAAAGGAGAAGGAATAGCCTCCCTCACTACCTCATAAACATGGAATACCACACATAAAAAAGATTGAGAATTTCTCTAGAAAGGGCACCACTATACAAGAGGGCCATGCAGGCTAGGAATATTCAGTGGCTTAGTTTGAAACTTAGTCCACCCTTATTTTTGGGACTTAGTGAAGGGAAAAACCAAGATGAGTAGAAAAAATTATGGTAGGAAGAAGAATAGAATGATGGATTTTACCCTCCTGAAGGGACATCCACACTTCTTCCTTGTGAAGTTAGAGGGTTCATTAATGCTTTGAAAGAGATGCAGAATGAAGACTAAGTTGCTTAGAGGATGAGAAAAAATTTGGTAGGGATGTGATGATGAAAGCCATCATTAGGTATAATTGGAGGGGTTAACCGCCACCTATTTATCCTTATTAAGTCTCTCTTTCTCACATTTAAATTATATTATAGTCTTTTCTTGCTAGTGTAGATGCTGATTAAGGCTTGTCATACTTCCAATACCTAATATGGGTTAAATGGAGGATAATCATGAAGATATTGTGCTTTTGATGAATATTTTACGATTAAAGCTTGGAGTAGATAATAAGGAGAGATTCTATGGGTATTTTCCACCTCCTTAACTCCCAAAGGTACCCAAGGGATCCATGAGATTACCTCCAGCATCTCGAAATCAAAGGCAACGAAGGAAGTGGGAGATGAAGTGTACCAAAGCTCCACTTCTATTGCAATGAAAAAGGAAACATCACCTAATTTTTGGGGAGATGTTGGTAGATACCATCTAGGTTAAATATGGCTGAGAAAGAGCTCATTAGAATTCGAACTTTGAAGGAAGCTAATAGACTCTTAGCACTTGTAATATGTTTTTGAGATTTTTATGATTATGTAATGAGACTATTTTCTACAATAAGACGAGTATTCATATTATCCTTCACTAATTTAGTTTCAGAGGGCTAGGCTTGTGGGTTAGGGCCCAATCAATTGACCTTAGTCTCTCTTGTGTATTCATTCTTATTTTTATGTCATTGTAGCTAGTTTTCTTAACGAGTTTTAGCTAGTTTGCTTACATTTCAATTCACTTTTTAAAATTTTCTTCCATTTCTTTGTTGTCATTGAGCTTGCATAAATGTTGGTAGAATAGCTTATAAACTCAAAATTTTTTGTGTTAAGCCTCCCTCTCTCATCTCTTTCACTGGAGCTTGAGGAGGGAAAATATTGACCACAAGAAACATTTTCTCTTTAATCTATGATTTCTTGGAAATAATAGCTAGGTTTTTGTAGTGTCATGAACATGTCTAGATTAGAGAGTTATATTTTTGTTTGAGTGTTTAAGTAGGCCTTCATTAAAAATTCAACTCATCTTTTTGATTTCCTTCATCATAGATTTTCCAATGTTTGTTGCATGAACATGTAGTTTTCTTTCAAGTTCAAGTAGCACAAAAAATGAGGACTTCACCAGCACCCTTAGCTTCATTTCTCACCCATCAACAACCTTCTTTTCATCAAATCACCTTCAGCCTTGTTTTTAAGATTTTCACCTTCACACCATGAGCAACCTTAGAAGTGAAATACATGATTCTTAAGATGTTATGATCTTGTAAAATGGGTTGGAGACCTTCCATTCATCCATGTACACCTTCAGTCCACCTCCCCTATGCTTTTCTCCATCATTTTTGGTATGAAAATTCCTCAAACTATTTCCTGTACCAATTCAAGACTTTCTTGTAGGACTTTAGGAAACCTATAGAAGAATCAATAATAGCACCATTGGACCTATCCTTAAGCCTAGAAACCAACATCAACGTCATATAGACCTATCAAAACCATCAAGACACCTTCATCCCCGCGTCCATCAGTTAAAAACCTTCCTAAACCACCTTAACACCTTCTCCTCCTTGCTGCAAAACAATGCATTTACATGCATAATTAGGTCATGATTAGATTCATAAGTAAAATAATTATAGATAAATAATTAAGTATATATATTTTGTTTATCCATTTGGCCTAGCAATGTGTGAGTAGATTTGCCTTCTTTCTGTAATTTAAATTCAACCATTTACTTCATGAAGATACCTAGTTTGCTTCTATTTCTTGCGAGAGTTTAAATCAGAAATCTATTTCCTTGCAGAATAGCTAGATGTATTTTCTTTCTTTAGAATAGTCATTTGATGGTTAATAGAGTAATGGTTTTGAGTTAATGGTAGTTCTCGGTATAATCCATAAGTGTGAAAGACTTCACTCATAAACCCTAGAAATAACACTCTTTAATAGGAATTAGAAGAGGATGACATGAGTATAATACATCTGTTGTGTATATAGCACTTTCACCTCCAATTTTTTAAACACCTCGGGCTAGTAAAGTAAAGTATAGTAGCCCCTGGGAGTTGCAACATTCCTGGTGAAATACGAGGGCTCACCAAAAACCAAGGAAAAGTACATTTAGGATGGAAACCTATCCAAAATTAGCACCACAATCTTGTGGACCATTTAAAACATAGGACTGGGTTGGACTAAGTTGGACCCGTAGCTTATCAATTAGATTTACCCAGTCGCATTAAAATTCATAATGTTTTTCATGATTCTTTAATTAAGAAATATATACATGATAGTTCTCACAGTATTTATTGGAAAATTATATAGCTAGAATTGAAAGGAGACTCCCTCGAAGAACATCTCTGTATTCTAGAGAGGAAAGAGATCTAGCTCTGAAATCAAGTAGTTTTTTCATATTAAAGTGCAATGGAAGCACTTTACTACCAAAGAGGCTACATGGGAGCGAGAAGATGAGATTCTTGAAAACTATCCAAAAATTTTCCAAAGAGAAGAAACTAGAAATTAAACATCGAGGAAAATATAGTTAAAAGGGGGGAAGATGCGATATCCCTATGTTTTTTGAAATAATTAATATTGTTATATTTTTCCAAAATTAAACTATGTTCATTTCAATGGTGATTCCATAAATTATGTAAATGAACAATATACATGTGGTTATGAAATCAATAATTGCGGTTATAAATTAATGGGAACGGAAAATTACTTGAAATGAGACACTTAACTAAAGAGATAATTTCTAATCTCAATCATAGATAAGAGTGAGATAAATATTCCATGATAAATAGATGTTTCTAAAATAACAAATTTAATGTATGGGAGACAAAGATCCATTAAATATACTAGCTAGAGAAAACTTCCAGTACATTGAAGGATAAAGAACTCCCGAAGATAAAAAAAGGCTTTAATAACAAAAATACTTCCATAAAAGCAGGGCAATGCTAATGGAAGAAAATTTAATTAAGGAAGAAAAGGTATAAAACACCAAGGGAGGAGATGAGAGGGTTGCTGAGCTACGGATATATTCTTAAGCGAGACGGATATTATGGTAATATATCAGAAAATTAGATAATTAAATGAAATAATTTTTAGGAAAATAAAATTATAAAAAATTGAGTACTAGAGTAAGTTAACTACTATATTCAAAGAACACCCATAAACATAACCTCTGTAGAAATACTTTGTCAGTTAATTGATATTTATATCTTAACAAATTGACCAGTGAACCTAGTTTCAACCATCGGTATTAGTATGAGCTAAGTTAATTCACTACGGGTTAATCAATTGAATTGATCATGGACTTGTAATATAAATACCATACACATATATACTATACAAAGCCATATAACTATCACAATATGCATCCATATACAAATAAATTTCCCTTCTAGTAAGCAAGAACACACAGTTATAGGATCTCTTATGAACCCATGTAAACAAGATAGCTCATAAAGAATATGAAAACAAATCCCATAGTGAAAAATTTAAATAAAAGGAAGAAAAAATATCAAACGAAATGGAATAGACTACCCAACGAATAAAAATCAGCCATAATTACACAACCATTAAACAAAAAATAAAAGAACAGAACACAATTGAGTTATTCATATTTTCCACCAGATCAGACACTTGAAAAAATCAAGTGTTGGAAGGTGAAACTTGAGGAGAAGTACTAAAATCATCGACTTGAAAAAATCTATGTCAGGTCAGTTGAAGATTGTAGCACCCCCAATTTATGTGTTGAAATTTTAAAGTTTGACATTTGAACTTTAATCCTAAGGGGAGTGGACCCCAAAGGATAAATAAATTATGGATGTAATTCAATATCTTAGTGGAGGAAATAAATAAACTTTCTGGTGTGCATATGGCCCAAGAATGAGATTTAGAGACCACTTGCTAAATCCATGAGGATGTATAAGGCAAGTATTCCCCTAAAATCCTTCAGAAATCCTTGAAAGGAATTTTTTCTAATTTAGATTTTGAGGAAGAATCTAAATTTCCCCAATGATGAGGAAAGTAGTTGGGAAGAGGTGAAAAGCTGGAAAAGCTAAGGAAAAGCATAAAACAGCTTTAAAGGATCCCAAAAATGGGAAGCCTAGGACAACAGGAAGAAAAGCATCCTGCTATTGTGGACGCAGAATTAGAAATAGGCTTTGGAGAACTATTAGCTTAAATAAGCTGCTCCTAAACAGATCAGAGGTTGATCTGTAGTGGAGGTGATCTCAGCTCGGGGGTGAGTTCTGGGAGAAAAATAGAACACTACGGTTGGGAGGTTGGTCTACTGCATGAGTGGTATGTCTTGAAAATGAAATGTTTTATTTACTTAAACCAGTATGAATTGGCTAAATATATAAAAAAAAAAAAAAAAATTCTTGATTTTATATTTATGATCAGTCCTAATTTTAGCAGAATGAACACCAAGAGGTGCACCTTGTCCTTATGCATGGTTGTAGAATACTAACATGTAGAGTAGAATTTTACAAAACCTCTAGACTATGATTGGTTCACATCTAAAAATACTTATCTCCATAGAAAAATGTGATGTGTTAGTTTCACTTGGTGTCTTCCTCATAAAATAATCAAAATATATCCTTACATAGGAAAGAGAAATTTAAGTCGTTATACTACCGTGAAGATAGCAAATTGGATGAGTTGATTTTAATTGTAAATCCAAGTAGCTAGAGTAGAAAGAATAAGTAGTGCCATTTCCATAAAAATTTTTCATAGATACTACTACCTTCATAGTCGAGTACCATAACTCGAAGCACATGTATTAGGATATTTTGAAAAATGAAATGACATTTATAGACTACTACTATCAGAAATATATATAACGGTGAGAAAAGTTTAGAGAAAATGTTATGCACAAGTTATTTATATAACGGTGAGAAAACTTTAGAGAAATGTTATGCACAAGTTATATACATATGACGGTGAGAAGATGTGATATAGTTACGTCTGGCGTAATTTTTACACTTTTGTTGTTATATCATTACCATAATCAAAAAGAAAATCGAGTGGAGCGATATATCAAAACATTAATATAACTGCATGATACGAGGGAGTTACGGCGTATACATTCATGGGTGACCCATTTATTTACAGCGTGATACCTCCAGGTGGCACGCTGATTTAGGATTGATACAGTGTATGTACCTGTACAAATAGCAAAGGGACAATGGCTAGATTTAAATATGTTTTCTCTGCTACTTTTCCTAGCATACCATATAAAAACACCGAGCCTAGAAAATATAGGTAAGACATAGATTTAGCAGAAGTTCAATGGCTGAAATAAATTCATGGAATATGATATGCAGAGGTGAGTCCTGGTCACTCCCCGCGGCAGAGAAAGAAAGAAATGTTCCCGCAACTTGAATACAACAGGGATCCTGAGACTGTGAACACGATTTGTGTCGCTGAGTATGAAATTGGGGTTTTAAACTAAAATTACCACATTAATTTAACATGCAGGTTTTATATGTGACAAATGATATAACATTTCGCTTCATCATAGAAAGAAAAAAGAAAAAACGAAAGCGAAGGAAGGGCGTATGAGTAGGAATAGGTTTGGCTACAGCCGGGTCCTCCGGCACAAGTATTATTACCCAGAACTAGGACGTCGACCGGCTACCAACAGAAGAGCGAAACCGAATGAAAACCCTCTTACTGTAGACATGTTATTATACAGATTCTCCCCAGATAATAAGGATAGATTAGTGTAATAGCAGCAAAACTATAAATCATTGAACTAGGGGTCGCTACAATGGAATAACTGAACCCTAACATTTTCACACAGATGTGTGCGCCGGGTTCTAACACACATACATACAGCAACAAATGAAAAAAAAACAAAACTCAGCAATAGTAGCTACGTCTCAATCGCACCTATGAAGAATTGATAACGGAAGAAGCCTGGAACTCGAGATGTCTGAAAGTTGAGATGGAAAAGCATGGAAGAAAAAGGCCGAGAGCCATCTATGCACCTGAAACAAAACAAAACCGACGCGTCAGGAATAAGAAGAGACTGTAAACGAATTTAATTAAATAAGAAATCAAAGAAAGAGGGTAAAACTGGAGCGAGAAGCGGTTTACTCATTCGGAAGGGAATCGTTAGGCAAGAAAATGTTTGTTCGTCCGTTAGAAAGAATAAAGGTCTCACCGCCCAGATTTGTAAACTCGTCAGTCATCGTAGGCGGAAAAAAAAAATCATAATACTCTACTTAACCCTGAATTATACCACACCGCGGAGCAGCAAATACTGGAATGCATCATAGGAATAAACTATAGTCTGCCATGTACATCGAGACATTACAAAACCCTGAAGCTTGGAGAAAAAAATAAATAAATGAGAGGGCGATACGAACAGAGATGAGTCTGGGCGATGGAGGGTTAAAATAAGAAACAGGAACTCTAGTTCAAAATCGTCATTCTGTCCTGCGAAATTCAGATGTTAGGTCTGGGAATTAACCCTCAACAACCGCTAACCTTACGAAATCCCGAGGGGGATTGTATTGATCAAATCAAACCGGACCATGAGTCCTGTTCGGAAGAATTTTTAATATTATTCAATACACTCCAATGTACCCTGCCATCCAATTTTCGACAAATTTTTTAATGTAAACCTGTCAAAGTGACCTTCCCGACTGCGTCTCCCGCTAGGGTGAGACGTGTCATTTGTTCATAGGCAGGAGTACATTTGTGGAAACGCGGGTTCCTGAATCGTGAGCGAGGAACACGCCAACTTGAAATTAGGAAAATTTTCCTGGCAGGAGAACTGTACGATTGCATCTCTTCCGGCTAAGAGGACGGCATAATGCTGCGTATCAAACCCTCCAACCTCGCACGCGAACGCTGGCATAGCAATCAACCAAGCGAAGAGTTAAAATCATCAGGAAATCCCTACCTAAAACAATGAAATTTCAATACGGGCGTATGGGTACATAATATGTCACGGTACGTGGAAAAAAAAATAGAATCGCGCAGGTAGAGTTACGTGAGTATTAGGGTTAGATAAATCAGATATAACTGGACTGGTCCCTATCTACCTACACGATCAACATATATACTCTTACGATCATCATTATCACTTTTAGAAATCGAGTTGTATAACCATGATGATATAATGTGAAAGGCCACACATACATTTCATCCAACGCTGATATTAATGTGTAAGCCCACACATACATTACATACAGCGCTGATATATAATGTTAAATATATATATATCACGAGTTGGTGCCGATGTAAAATGTTAAATATATATATGTAACGATTCTGTGCCGATATAAAAAGTTAAAAATATATACCACGAGTTGGTGCTGATATATAATGTTAGATATATGTATATATAATGATTTTGGATTACATAAATCCCATGTTACAAACATTGTGGGTTTTGTTATAATGACTATATATGTATAGAGTTCTAAAGTGATAAAGCAAGGCTTCAATTTTAAGATACAAGGTGGTACTAGCCTACATAGATTAAAAAGGGGGTTATTATCGCTTGACTCAAATGAATATTTAAATAATTGGAGAATGAAGAAAACTTAGAGGTTATAAAAAATAAAATAAAATAAAATAAAAAAAAATTTGGGAGGCTTGACAAATGGTATCGGAGCACCAGTTACAAAAATTTGGGCTGTCGTTATTGTGCTCACTGTTGTTACATGTTTTTTTTTAGGAAAAAATTTATTTTATAAAATTTTGCTAATCGGTGTTATGAGTGTGTACAGTTGAAATGGCTGAAGGTGAAGGGATTTATGTGGATCTGCGAGATGAGTTTGCTACACCAGATCCCAACGCTACGATGATGGCCATGTTGCACATGTTGCAACGAGAATTGGCTGAACTAAGAAGCCAGAATGACAGGTTGTCATCGGCCAGCAAGGAGCAAGAAAAACTCATCAGAGAATTAACTTCCCGGAACAGCCAAGAAGGCGAATGTTCCGGAAAGAGAAAGATGGATGATTCTGATGATGAGGAAGCTACTAGACAGCAGCAAAAGCAGAAAAAGGAATTGCAGGGAGAGTTCCAGAAGATCAAACCTCCCTCCTATGATGGGGAGAAGGAGGAGGATGCAGAAGCTTGGTTATTGAACATGATCAAGTATTTCCAGGTCTATGAATATGAAAGTAATTTGAAGGCCAGATTAGCCGTTTACCAGCTACAAGGAAAAGCTACATTGTGGTGGGAGGAGACGAAAATTGTCCATGCCATTGATGAAAAGACAGTTACTTGGGAAGATTTCCAGGTTAAGTTCAAAAATCGCTACTTGAATGAGTGTTACTATGATGACAAAGCTAAAGAATTTCATGAACTTAGGCTGGGACAGCTCACTATTAATGAATTTGTTACTAAGTTTACAAATCTACTAAGATATGTACCCTACATAAGGGAAGAGAAGGCAAAAGTTCAAAGATTTTTGAATTTTTTGCCTACTGCATACAAGGAGAAAATCGAGTTTGACAACCCAAAAACCATGGACGAAGCTGTTAGAAAAGCAAGATTATGCTATCAGCAGTTTAAAGGAAAGGCTGAATAAGGGAAGAACTGGTTGAACAAGGGTGAGTTCAAGGGGAAAAGACAAAAACTAGCATATCTAAGGAATTTTGGCAGGGATCATCAGCGGAAAAAATTTAACAAACCAAAAGAAAGCCAAACTGCTCAATCCCAAGTGGCTTCAAAACAAGTAGAAGGGAACAATAAAAAGGAAGGGACAGTCAGAATGAAGGAACCTTTGAAATGTTGGGGCTGTGGAGAACCCCATATGATGAGGGACTGCCCCCATCGAAATATTCATATGATCAGCAGAGAGCGTGAGGCAACAACAGTCAATGACATAGCCAGAAACATACCAACCATCAGTGCAGCCCTGGAAAATCGACAGGCAGAACATCAAGCAACCATGGTGGAAATGGAGGGCAAGATTTCTGACCTACCTGTTACTGTTTTGATTGATCCAGGTGCTTCTTTGAGTTACATTAGTCCTGGAATTGTAGAAAAATGTAAAATTAAACCTGAAAAATTTCAGCAGTCATGGTTGGTACAGCTGGCCACTGGGACTAAGAGAAAAGTAACACATAAATTTCCCAAAACAACAATACAATTAAATGGTTTTCCAACAGAAGTAAATCTGAACATATTTCCGTTGGGATCCTATGATTTGCTAATAGGAATGGACTGGCTGGAAAAGAAGAAAGTCTTGATGAATTGCTGGGATAAGACTCTACATTGTGTAGATGAGGAAGGGAAACCTTTTATTCTCAAAGGGAAACAAAAACCTATTTTTGTAAGGAAAAAATCAGCATTGCAGTTGAAAAGAGCAGCTAGGAAGGGATATCAAGTTTATGCAGTGCATGTAGAAGAAATAGAACAGAAAACTGAGGAAGAATTACTGGATGTTGTACCAGTGATCAGAGAATTTAAGGAAGTCTTTCCCAGGGAAATCCCTCATCTTCCCCCCAAAAGAGAGATAGATTTCTCAATCGATCTGGTACCAGGAGCAACACCTGTTTCCTGAGCGCCTTATCGAATGAATCCTCCGGAGCTCGTGGAACTGAAAATGCAATTGCAGGAATTGTTAGATAAAGGGTATATAAGACCCAGTGTGTCTCCTTGGGGAGCCCCGGTTTTATTTGTGAAAAAGAAAGACGGAACTTTTAGGATGTGTATTGACTATCGTCAATTGAAAAAGTTAACCATTAAGAATAGATACCCTTTGCCTAGAATTGATGATCTTTTTGATCAAGTGAGAGGAGCTTCAGTCTTTTCCAAGATTGACCTAAGGACTGGTTATCACCAGCTTAGAATTAAAGAAGAGGACATCAGCAAAACAGCATTTCGAACCAGGTATGGGCATTACGAATTTGCAGTCCTACCTTTTGGTTTGACGAATGCCCCTGCCACATTTATGTGCCTGATGAACAGTGTGTTGAATAAGTATTTGGATAAATTTGTTCTTGTGTTCATAGATGATATCTTAGTCTACTCCAAAAATGAGGATGAACATAAGGAACACCTGAGAATAGTGTTGTAGACTTTAAAACAAAACCAGCTATATGCCAAGTTCAGCAAATGTGAATTTTATAAAGATAAAATCCAATATCTGGGTCATATTATTTCTGAAAAAGGGTTGGCGGTTGACCCTGAAAAGATAAAAGCCATTAAAGAATGGCCAGTCCCAATTGATGTTTCAGTAGTAAGATCATTTATGGGAATTGCAGGCTATTATCGCAGATTTGTGGAGAGATTTTCTGCTATATAAAATCCCATAACCTCATTACAAAGGAAGGGTGTTAAATTTGTGTGGACTGAAAAATGCCAAAACAGTTTTGAGCAATTAAAGCAAAAACTCATTACAGCCCCTATCCTGAAAATTGCAGATCCTGATAAGGAATTTGTGATATGTACAGATGCTTGTAGAGAGGGGTTGGGAGGAGTCCTATTGCAGGAAAATTCATTTATTGCCTATGAATCTAGAAAACTGAAAATTCATGAACAGAATTATAGTGCCTATGATTTAGAACTAGCAGTTGTTATCCATGCTCTGAAAATGTGGCGGCACTATCTCCTTGGGAAAAAAATTACATTGATGACTGATCACATTAGTCTCAAATATTTCTTTTCCCAAACTGATCTGAATGCAAGACAAGCCAGATGGCTGTCTTTTTTAAGTGAATTTGATATGGATATAAAACATATCAAGGGAAAAGAAAATAAAGTTGCTGATGCCTTAAGCAGGAATGCTTGTCAGAATATAAACAGCCTTGGAAGTAGTGCCCAGATCGAAGTAGAAGAATTAGTGAGAAAAGCAGCCAATCAAGATTCAAACTATGAAACACTCTTAGTGAAATTACAGAAAAAGGAGAAAACTGATTTCACTCAAAACCAAGAAGGGCTGATCCGCTATAAAAACAGGTTGTATATTCCCAATGTAGAGTCTTTAAAAAGAGAGATCCTGGATGAATATCACAAACAGCCATATGCAGGACATCCAGGATATCAGAAAATGTTAACAGCACTGAAAAAGAAGTTGTTCTGGCCAGGAATGAAAAGAGATGTAGCAGAATATTTAAGTAGGTGCATGGAATGTCAATTAGTCAAGGTAGAGCATCAACATCCAGCAGGACTTTTGAACCCTTTGCCAATTGCAGAATGGAAATGGGATACAGTTTCCATGGAATTTATAACCGGATTACCCAAAAACAAATATCAGCATGATTCTGTAATGGTAGTAGTAGACACTTCAACAAAAGTTGCCCACTTTATACCAGTGAAATCTACCTTTGGAACAGCTCAAGTAGCAAATGTTTTCCTGAAGGAGATATTAAGGCTTCATGGAGTTCCCAAGGTAATTGTCTCAGATCGAGATGCTAAGTTTACAGCAACGTTTTGGAAAGGATTGTTTGGAGGGATGGGTACTAAGCTGAATTTTAGTACTGCCTATCACCCTCAAACTGACGGGCAAACAGAAAGGACTAATCAAATTTTGGTGGATATGTTGAGAATGTATGTGATGGATAGACCATCAAAGTGGGAAGAGTATTTGCATTTAGCTGAGTTTGCCTATAATAACAACTACCAATATTCTATTAAAATGAGTCCATTTGAGGCCCTATATGGAAGAAAGTGTCGTACTCCTTTCAGTTGGAGCCAACCAGAGGATAAACTAATGTTGGGACCAGATGCGCTACAAGAGATGGAAAGAATTGTGAAACAGATACAAAGTAACATCAAGACAGCACAAGATCGCCAGAAAAATTATGCTGATAAGAAACGAGTGCACCGAGAATTCAAAGTGGGAGACCATGTGTATTTGCGTATTAAACCCAAAAAGAGCACACTTTATGCTGGAAGTTGTGCGAAACTGGCTCCTAGATATTGTGGTCCTTTTGAAGTATTAGAGAGGGTGGGACCAGTGGCTTACAAGCTGGCCTTACCCCCCCATGTTAAAGTGCATAATGTGTTTCATGTTTCATTATTAAAAAGATATATGCATGATGCTTCTCACATAGTTGATTGGAATGTTGTACAGGTGGAACCAGAAGGGGAGTTTCTGCCAGAACCGCTTCAAATATTGTAGTGGGAAGAAATTGAATTAAGGAACAGAACAGTGGCCAGAGTAAAAGTGCAGTGGAAGCACTTTACTGCTGAAGAAGCTACCTGGGAAAGGGAAGATGAAATGATGGAAAAATATCCATTTTTGTTTAAGTGAACTCTAGTAGTTAAATAATAACACTGAGGACGGTGTTTATTTTCAGAGGGGGAATATGTAGCACCCCCAATTTATGTGTTGAAATTTTAAATTTTGACATTTGAACTTTAATCCTAAGGGGAGTGGACCCCTAAGGATAAATAAATTGCGGATGTAATTCAATATTTTAGTTGAGGAAATAAATAAACTTTCTGGTGTGCATATGGACCAAGAATGAGATTTAGAGACCACTTGCTAAATCCATGAGGATGGATAAGGCAAGTATTCCCCTAAAATCCTTCAGAAATCCTTGAAAGGAATTAATTCTAATTTAGATTTTGAGGAAGAATCTAAATTTCCCCAATGATGAGGAAAGTAGTTGGGAAGAGGTGAAAAGCTGGAAAAGCTGAGGAAAAGCATAAAACAACTTTAAAGGATCCCAAAAATGGGAAGCCTAGGCCAACAGGAAGAAAAGCATCATGCTATTCTGGACGCAGAATTAGAAAGAGGCTTTGGGGAACTATTATCTTAAATAAGCTGCTCCTAAACAGATCAGAGGTTGATCTGTAGTGGAGGTGGTCTCAGCTCAGGGGTGAGTTCTGGGAGAAAAATAGAACTCTACGGTTGGGAGGTTGGTCTACTGCATGAGTGGTATGTCTTGAAAATGAAATGTTTTATTTACTTAAATCAGTATGAATTGGCTACATATAAAAAAAAAAAAATTAATAATTTCTTGATTTTATATTTATGATCAGTCCTACTTTTAGCAGAATGAACACCGAGAGGTGCACCTTGTCCTTATGCATGGTTGTAGAATACTAACATATAGAGTAGAATTTTATAACCCTCTAGACTATGATTGGTTCACATCTAAAAATACTTCTCTCCACAGAAAAATGTGATGTGTTAGTTTCACTTGGTGTCTTCCTCATAAAATAATCAAAATATATCCTTACATAGGAAAGAGAAATTTAAGTCGTTATACTACCGTGGAGATAGAAAATTGGATGAGTTGATTTTAATTGTAAATCCAAGTAGCTAGAGTAGAAAGAATAAGTAGTGCCATTTCCATAAAAACTGTTCATAGATACTACTACCTTCATAGTCGAGTACCATAACTCGAATCACATGTATTAGGATATTTTGAAAAACGAAATGACATTTATTGAATACTACTATCAGAAATATATATAACGGTGAGAAAAGATTAGAGCAAATGTTATGCACAAGTTATTTATATAACGGTGAGAAAACTTTAGAGAAATGTTATGCACAAGTTATATACATATGACGGTGAGAAGATGTGATATAGTTACGTCTGGCGTAATTTTTACACTTTTGTTGTTATATCATTACCATAATCAAAAAGAAAATCGAGTGGAGCGATATATCAAAACATTAATATAACTTCATGATATGAGGGAGTTACGGCGTATACGTTCATGGGTGACCCATTTATTTACAGCGTGATACCTCCAGGCGGCACACTGATTTAGGATTGATACAGTGTATGTACCTGTACAAACAACAAAGAGACAATGGCTAGATTTAAATATGTTTTCTCTGCTACTTTTCCCAGCATACCATATAAAAACGCCGAGCCTAGAAAATATAGGTAAGACATAGATTTAGCAGAAGTTCAATGGCTGAAATAAATTCATGGAATATGATACGCAGAGGTGAGTCCTGGTCACTCCCCGCGGCAGAGAAAGAAAGAAACGTTCCCGCAACTTGAATACAACAGGGATCCTGAGACTGTGAACACGATTTGTGTCGCTGAGTATGAAATTGGGGCTTTTAAACTAAAATTACCACATTAATTTAACATGCAGGGTTTATATGTGACAAAAGATATAGCATTTCGCTTCATCATAGAAAGAAAAAAAAAAACGAAAGTGAAGGAAGGGCGTATGAGTAGGAATAGGTTGGGCTACAGCCGGGTCCTCCGGCACAAGTATTATTACCCGGAACTAGGACGTCGACCGGCTACCAACAGAAGAGCGAAACCGAATGAAAACCCTCTTACTGTAGACATGCTATTATACAGATTCTCCCCATATAATAAGGATAGATTAGTGTAATAGTAGCAAAACTATAAATCATTGAACTAGGGGTCGCTACAATGGAGTAACTGAACCCTAAAATTTTCACACAGACGTGTACGCCGGGTTCTAACACACATACATACAGCAACAAACGAAAAAAAAACAAAACTCAGCAACAGTAGCTGCGTCTCAATCGCACCTATGAAGAATTGATAACGGCAGAAGCCTGGAACTCGAGATGTCTGAAAGTTGAGATGGAAAAGCATGGATGAAAAAGGCCGAGAGCCATATATGCACCTAAAACAAAACAAAACTGACGCGTCAGGAATAAGAAGAGACTGTAAACGAATTTAATTAAATAAGAAATCAAAGAAAGAGGGTAAAACTGGACAAGAATCGGTTTACTCATTCGGAAGGGAATCATTAGGCAAGAAAATGTTTTTTCGTCCGTTAGAAAGAATAAAGGTCTCACCGCCCAGATTTGTAAACTCGTCAGTCATCATAGGCAGAAAAAAAAAATCGTAATACTCTACTTAACCCTGAAGTATACCACGCCGCGGAGTAGCAAATACTGGAATGCACCATAGGAATAAACTATAGTCTGCCATGTACATCCGAACATTACAAAACCCTGAAGCTTGGAGAAAAAAATAAATAAATGAGAGGGTGATACGAACAGAGATGAGTCTGGGCGATGGAGGGTTAAAATAAGAAACAGGAACCCTAGTTCAAAATCGTCATTTTGTCCTGCGAAATTCATATGTTAGGTCTGCGCATTAACCCTCAACAACCGCTAACCTTACGAAATCCTGAGGGGGATTGTATTGATCAAATCAAACCGGACCATGAGTCCTGTTCGGAAGAATTTTTAATATTATTCAATACACTCCAATGTACCCTGCCATCCAATTTTCGGTGAAGTTTTGAATGTAAACCTATCAAAGTGACCTTCCCGACTGCGTCTCCGCTAGGGTGAGACATGTCATTTGTTCATAGGCAGGAGTACATTTGTGGAAACGCGGGTTCCTGAATCGTGAGCGAGGAACACGCCAACTTGAAATCAGGAAAATTTTCCGCGCAGGAGAACTGTACGATTTCATCTCTTCCAGCTAAGAGGACGGCATAATGCTGCGTATCAAACCCTCCAACCTCGCACACGAACGTTGGCATAGCAATCAACCAAGAGAAGAGTTAAAATCATCAGGAAATCCCTACCTAAAACAATGAAGTTTCAATACGGGCGTATGGGTACATAACATGTCACGTTACGTGGAAAAAAAAATAGAATCGCGCAGGTAGAGTTACGTGAGTATTAGGGTTAGATAAATCAGATATAACTGGACTGGTCCCTATCTACCTACACGATCAACATATATACTCTTACGATCATCATTATCACTTTTAGAAATCGAGTTGTATAACCATGATGATATAATGTGAAAGGCCACACATACATTTCATACAGCGCTGATATTAATGTGTAATCCCACGCATACATTACATACAGCGCTGATATATAATGTTAAATATATATATATCACGAGTTGGTGCCGATGTAAAATGTTAAATATATATATGTAACGATTCTGTGCCGATATAAAAGGTTAAAAATATATACCACGAGTTGGTGCTGATATATAATGTTAGATATATGTATATATAATGATTTTGGATTACATAAATCCTATGTTACAAACATTGTGGGTTTTGTTATAATGACTATATATGTATAGAGTTCTAAAATGATAAAGCAAGGCTTCAATTTTAAGATACAAGGTGGTACTAGCCTACATAGATTAAAAAGGGGGTTATTATCGCTTGACTCAAATGAATATTTAAATAATTGGAGAATGAAGAAAACTTAGAGGTTATAAAAAAAATAAAAAAATAAATTTGGGAGGCGTGACAAAGATGGGTCCAAAACCTCCATAGTCTAAGATAGGGTTTGAGGGTAGCTTGTGTACCTGCAAAGTATATGTCACAATCAACAAACGAGAATGATGTTGGAGAAAAACAAATAATATGCATTATTAAATAATTAGCCAGGGAATTCCCATTTATATTACCCGAGTATGTGTCAAATGAGCTTGTGTTCTTCACCATTTTGCTGAAAGTGGAATATAAGTTAGCTCTGAGGTAGGAAAACCATATCGAAAAGAATATGTAAAGAAAAACAACCATACACGCATACATGCAGTTGGAGGATCCATTAAATTACCGAGGAAATTAAAGTAAAACAAAGGATTGATGCCTTTGTGCAGTTATTGGGTCTTATGGCTACAGAGACACCTTGCAAGGCCGAGTAAAATTGTTATTAGGAAAGAATAGAACCTTGCAGAATTTTCCTTTGGCATATATAAAACCCTAGTGCTTATAAGAGTAAATATTGTTCTAATGGAAATTTAAAGCAGAATAGGCATAAAAATTCAATTAGTAACTCACTAGTACATACAAAAAGGGAAGAAGCGAATTTGTCACCTTAAGTAGCCATGGTTCTTGGAGATGAACCAATTAACCCAACAAGACACATCGACGTGTTAACCTATGCAATAGAAATTGAGTATTGATTACCATAATTTCACACCTTTAGGAGGATATGGAAAACCAAGAAACCAAATTTCAAAGTGATAATAACCACTCTTAGAAAATTTAAATTTACAAAAAGGTCAAGTGTAGAACCCTTACTGTGGAGAATGAAAAAAAATGAAATAGTGTGTTGAACCATAATACCTCGACACCATAAATAGTGCACTTTTGTTTTGTTGTGAAAATAGTGTTGCTATATTTGAGGCTATTACCAGTTTCCAATCATAGAAGAGAAAAAATAGAGTGATGACAGCGATACGAAAACCAAGAAAAAATGCCGATTAGTTCACAGGAAATGTCTATACAAGCTTAAGGTTTCGGTGGAAAGATAAGAACCATTAGATGGGGACAACGAATCTACGCCCTTCACATAGTCATACGATACCTTTTGCTCATCATGTGTTATCATTCGCTCATTAGATGGGATAGCATTGGCCACATGGATGCATTAGCGGTAATGTACTTGTCATGTGGTGAGTTACCATACATAATTTATGTGATATGACCTAATGGTATAGGAATTAATAAATCACCATATTACTTGGGGAAATAAATAAGAAATGGGGGTCAGATAGTTAGGTTTAAATATTATAAGATTCATCTAGGGAGATGATACTTCCATATAGTAACTATGCAAATGATCCAATTATTAGCATAGGGGAAATTAAAGATGCATGAAACATTAGGTAATAAGTGCATAGATATAATTCGTTAGGATCAACTATTTAGAAAATACAATAAGAAAATATAGGAATTATATGCCATGCAATAACATATACAAATGATTAGTAAGGAAGTTAAAAAAACAAAATAATGTGTGATATATGAAGAGCAAATGTGACATTTTAATTTATATTGTAAAATTGATGTTAATTTATAACTACTATCTATATGTTATATATCTTAATGTGATATAATTTTATTTTATCTAAAAGAAATGTTAGTAATTTTTTTAATTAGAAACAAAATTACAATAAAAAAAAAATGAAATTAAAAAATATTTACATCTAGCTTCTAACATGTAAGATGCAATGTCTACACATCTACTCAATATTGGGTTGTAGAGGGCCTCTCTGTGTAATGATTATAAAAGCTATGATTAAATATAGTTTTCATTTTCAAATTTAATTATTTAATGGATGATTGCTAGTATCGATGTCTATGTGTGACAAACTCTAATATTTTTAAATTGATTCTCCTAATCTTATTATTGGGCTTATATAAGTCAAAGTTTGATAAATATTTAATATGTGTTTAACTAATGTGTAGGAATTGAACACTACAACTTTATGTTGCACTCTTTCACATCATAAAGTTCATATGAACCTTGTATATCCCATTTTTTTATATAAAAATACGTTATTCTCACACACTATATATTATTTCATTCAAACATAAGCTTAAACACACACAAAGGTCTTCCATACTAGTTTGACCACAATCTAGTTCTTTGTTTCACTTTAAATTCCATAGTATCCACATAAAAAAAATATTCATTGTTATTCATGACTGATTTTGATTCCTTTTATTATGTTTACAAGCTTGTTATGTTCTCGCATAAAACTAAACTCACTCATGGATAGCAAGTAGTTGTCAATTAAGTCACCTAATTCATGTTAGTATTCAAGTTTGAGAATATATATATATATATATATATATATATATGTGTGTGTGTGTGTGTGTGTGTTTGTGTGTATAGTAAAATTATGTATTCTCCCTAAACATATGATAAAAATATCACTTGTAATCTAGATCATCTAATTTTAATAATAATTTGGTAGGATTTTAAAACTTCAAAACATAATAAAGGTAATAAGTTATTATAAAATTATGATTTTTTTTAAATATTATTCTTATTTAAAAAAAAATAATTATTTAAATATTTTAATAATAATAAAAGAATTAATTAATTTGATTTATGTAATTTAAACCAGACATAATTTAAACTAAAAATATCTAAAATTAAACTTTAATATTTAATATTTATATTTATACAAAAATTAATTCATATTGAAATTATTAAATTAAATTTTATCTATACGTTGTACCGATTTTAGTGTTATGGAACCAATCAAGGACTGATGGTGATGTCAGTAAAATAACATTGTGGAGGTCATTACAATCAGTGAGTATGGAGTTATTCAAAAGCTAACAGAAAGGTCTCACAAATATCACTAAGCTTCACTCGTTTTTTTTTCAAAAAAAAATAAAAAATTGTGGGTCAAATTCTGTTGAACTTCAACTGTTCTTCATAGATTTTCTAGCATTCATATATGGATTTCATTAGAGATTGAGGTTTATGGAAAATTAAATTAACTAGCAATTTCACCATATGTTGCAAAGGAAACGCTGTAAAGTAGTAACATAGAAAATAGTAGTATAGAGGAAAAAATATGTGATATGTTATGTGATTTAATTGAATATTGAACTTATAAATATGAATTAATTTATTTAAAATAAATTATAGGTTTGGAGAATTTTTTGGATAGAAAAATTGGTTTTTTATAACCTAGGCAGGCTCTTCCTTTCATCCTTTCATAGTGATGTCTTATTATGCACTATGGGCCACATGGCAGACTATTCTCTGGTGAAACAACAATAATAACATCCATAATGGCCATCTCTTATTTTATCATACAAAATAAAAAATCAAAACCCTGAATACTTTTGCTGTTGTGAAGCAGAAACATCAAAACTTCCCACTTCAAAAACCCAAAGCTTGCAGTCTATCTTCAAAGCCTTAAAGCCTTAATTTATACTGAATGAAGCCATTAGTGGGAAATGATTTATGGTGAATGAGATGCAACTAATATCTTACCAGGATATGAAGAGAAAATTTGTCAGCTTTCTAGTTAAACAACAATAGTAGCATCCATAATGTCCATCTCTTCTTTTATCATACAAATTAAAATATCAAAACCCTAATTACTCTTACTATTGTGAAGCAGAAACATCAAAACGTCCCACTTCAAAAACCCAAAGCTTGCAATATGTCTTCAAAGCCTTAATTTATATTAGAGGGAATAACTAATATCTTTTTATTTGCATTTTTATTATACACTAAAAGAACTACTAATATCCTTTTATCCTTTTTATAATTTTGAGCATGAAATGCTATAAGAGTGTTATAAGTCCTTGCAAAAAATGAATGATGAACAATTAGGTAGAAACCCTGCTTCTTGCATTTTTCTAATGATGTAATTTGATTCATCCAGAAGTCCTGAACTTGCAAGTGTCTAAATGACAAACGAATAACATCTCAAAATGAAATATAACAACAATGAAAATCTTTAAAGAGAACGCTCATTTCAAATTCTTGAATAAGAACCATAAAAAAAATTAAATCTTCTGCGAAGAACATTTTCATCTTCTATAAGGTATATAAAGTTCATCTTCCATAAGGTATATAAAGTCTTCGTATTAAAAGAGTATTAAATATTGAAAAATTTCTATTACAGTGCCGAGAAAAAACACTACAGTACTAGGCCTAGTGTTGGCTTCAGCCAACCACATATACACAAATACGCACGATAATATAGTTGACACAACATAGTAAACACAGACAACCACACATAGAGCACAGTAGACATAGAAAAATACACATACAAAAGCACCTTCTATTCATACCCTAATAGGTATCACAAAAGACCAACATAACTTTCAGTTCGACCAATCACCACCACAAATACACACGATAATATAGTCGACACAACACAGTAAACATAGACAACCACACATACAACACAGTAAACATAGACAACTACACATACAAAAGCACCTTCTATTCATACCCTAATAGGCATCACAAAAGACCAACATAACTTTCACTTTGTAATATCCCCAACCATTTAACCGGTTGGACCAAGTCTTAAAGGTAGAAGACCAATAAATAAATAAGTGGCTTTGGCCCATGGTTTTTCTTTTTTTTAGATTGTTTGACCGCAGGTATTTTCTCCTGGTTTTTCCCTTGGTTTTTTTTCCCCCAGGTAATTTCCCATGGTTTTTCCAAGTAGCCATCTATAAAAGAGAAGGAGGAATGAAAGCAAGATATGGAATTTCATCTTCTCTTCTTGATATTTTTGAGAGCTCGAGCGAGTTTTCATGTCGTGGGTTTCAGGTGAGACCCTCAACACTCTTCGGTGAAACTCGATTTCACCCTAGTGGGAAAACCCAGTTTCGGTGGTCTTCCCGATCACCCTAGTTGGTTTAATTATTTTATTTTAAGTTGAAAGGGGTTTTCTACTTTTCTCGACTAGATTGAAGGGTCTGCGATTTTCTCTGCAGAGATTTCACTATAGCATGTCGATGATGTCAGGTTTCACGCACATGGATGGAGATCCTAGTCGAAAGGGGTGAATACTCGTCGTGATCTATCTACGTGGCTCCTTGTCTCACTGAAGAAAGGACTGCAACATGAATTCACTGGTAATAGCAGACCCACCATTCAACCATAATAGAGGTAGCAATCCATGACAGCCGAAAGCACGACCTTTGGTGGAAGTAGGTGACGCATTTCTCTGAAGATGCCATTCCACCCAGCAAGAGGACGAATCCTGCCCAGGCGATCTGTGAGTGCATTGCTAGAAGTTCAGGGTTTTACATGAAGCACGATCTGGCAAGAGCACTGTTCAGTCTGCTATATGACGTGCAGGGCGAACTACCCGTAATAGGAAGCACGAGGAATTTTCCAATACGCATCAATTGAAGGTCTTGATTATTGGCTTTAACACCTCCCCATTGTACAGCTGTAATGACCGGGTGAACCCTGCCAACAAACCGAGCGATCTCTGTCTACGTTGAGTGCTGGAGTAGGAGGATCTACCCAAGCAACGCTTCAGGCACACTTCTGCACACTGTCACGCTGTCCCCAAGCAATTTTTGACTGACCACACGAGCGCTAAAGTCTGCAGCGCCAACGATCAGCCCCAACAGCATTACACAGTCGTGGTCCTCTGCGCACAGCTCCTAAGTAGTTTCTGTCTGCGCAGACAGATCTGGCATTACAGTTTGATCTTTTCAAATGTTAATACGCCTCTGCTAATTATTCATATTTGTTAACATCAGTGAGATGTTTCTAAAACTGGATGTTGAGAGTCATTGTTATGGGCCTCTCCCATGGAATTGTTTATGAAGTGATATGGGCAATTTTTAATAAAATTCTAAGTTGATTCTTGTTGGAAGGGTTCTTGTTTATTTCTTCATTCTGAATTTACAGTAGATTTAATAAATATTCCGTAAAGAATATTACAGTGGTATCATAGCCATATCTTGGCCAGCTGTGGGATGCCAAGAAAAGAAAAGGGTATTACTGTTAATTGGGAAGGAAAAAGGGCTAGGAGTCAAGGAAAACCCAAAGGGGAAGAAAGACCCATGGGTGATCACGAGACTACCAAACTTGAAGATGTTTTACAAAAGATCGCTGAGGCTCAAGACACCATCATAAAACTCCTTAGAACACAGAATGGGCAACCTAATGTGCAAAGAAATAATGGGAAGGAGGCTCCCATTCAGGTGGGGATGGTCCACCGCAGGAGTACATCAATGTTCATAGCAACGATCCATTACACACTCGGAGCAGCCCTTTTAGTCGGCCAACTATGCCTCCATTTTTGGATGACTCCTCCAGGGAAAAATACTGCCATTCGCCTATTGCAAAGACAGTTACCGCCTGGATGAAAGAATACGATACGTTGCCTCCCAACGTAAAAGCAAACCTGAACCTTAATGAATTTTACTATATGAAGAGCAAACAACAAAGGAGGGCAACCAAATACGGGGGCCATCAGTCAAACGGAGATTTGCAGAAAGTTGTGGGGAAGGTAACTCTTCCTTATTTTGATGGATTTTTGAAATGTTTAGCACGGTCATGGGTACAGAAACTGGATACATATTTCCAACTCAATCCCATGTGGGAAAGGGATGCCATCAAGTATGCCACACTTCATCTGGATGGAGAAGCGCATGAATGGTGGAAACATGGTATGACCACTCTGGGACATACCAGCATCATCTCTTATACAGAATTGACACGGAGGTTAATAGAAAGATTTGATAGAAAGGATACTGAGATATACTTTCGTGAGCTAACCCAGCTCTGACAGACAGGGAACCTTGAATCTTATGTTGCAGAATTCCAGAGGCTAGCAGTTATGGTCAACGACCTCTCCATGACTAGGTTGGTCATGTTATTTATAGAAGGGTTGTCAGAACCCCTACGGGGTTGGGTTAGGGCCTACCAACCCGCCACCTTGCAAGATGCAATCAATCGTGCAAGGGATATGCAGGATGTAGTACCCAAGAACAAATTCCCACCTAAATTTTATTTTCCTCAAAAAGGGAAGGAAATCAAACATCAGCAACAGGAGCCAGTTGGTAAGGGGAAGCTGGATTATGAGACCAGAGAAGATCTCAAAAGGAGAAGGCTATGTTTTTCTTGTCAAGAACCTTGGGCACCAGGACATCGGTGTACTAAAGGGAAGGCACACTATATTGAAGTATTTTCTGAAAGCGAAGATGAGGAAGAGAATCCAGAGTTCGATCAAGGGGAATCGCAAGGCATGGGAGAAATATAGGAAGAAGTCCAGGAAGGTGTCATTGCCTCTCTCACAGGGGTCCCAAGATATCACACCCTCCGAGTTAGGGGCACCATACAAGGCCAAAAGGTCACTGTGCTAATTGATGGTGGGGCCTCCCACAACTTCATTGATGCAGAATTCGTAGCCAGAAGGGGACTAGACACTGAAGAATTTGAAGGCTTCACAGTGCTGATTCCTGGAAATAAAGAGCACAACCGCATGTCCTGCACTAAGATAGTTCTTAACATGAGCCTAGCAATGGGGAACTGCAAAGCTACAGATAACTTCTTTGTCATAGACTGCCCAGACTTTCATGTAGTATTGGGGGTACAATGGCTATATTCCATCGGAACTCATACAGTAAACTACCAAGACTTGGAACTCGTATTCACGGGACCAGATGGTAAAAATGTGAAGTTGAGGGGAATGCATGCATATCCTCCCAAGGTGGTGACATCCAATCGGATGGAGGCAGATCTCTGACATGGGGATATTGTATGGGCAATAGAGTGCCGTATCATGGAGAAGAAACCAGTAGAGCAACACAAGGAGTACTCACCTGATATTATGGCACTATTGCAAAAATACCAGAAGGTCTTTGGAGATATTCCCCTAGGACGTCCACCTAATAGGGGATTTGAGCACATCATCAAACTAGAAGAAGGGGTCCAAGCTGTCATCACTACCCCTTATCGGCACCCCAAGGTGTACAAGGATGAGATAGAAAAGGCAATAAAAGAATTGTTGGCACTAGGACACATTCGGCCGAGTTCGAGCCCCTTTGCTTCATCACTAGTCTTGGTCAAGAAAAAGGATAGGTCCCTGAGGATGTGTATAGATTATCGAGCATTGAATAAAAATACCATCAAAAATCGATATCCTATCCCCAGGATCGACGAATTGATGGATGAGTTAAAGGGAGCAAAATACTTCTAAAAAATTGACCTTCGCTCAGGGTACCACCAGATCAGAGTTCGGGATCAAGACATTCCAAAAACAGCTTTTCGATGCCACTATGGACATTATGAGTTCCTAGTGATGCCTTTCGGGTTGACCAACGCCCCTGCAACATTTCAATCATGCATGAACCATATATTCAACAAGAAGCTGCGTAAATTTGTTTTGGTCTTCTTCGACGACATCCTGATCTTCAGTAAAACATGGGAAGAGCACCTGGATAAGGTCCTGGGAATATTGGAGGCACAACAATTTTATGCCAAAATCTCTAAATGTGAGTTTGGAATGACAGAAATGCTATATCTGGGTCACATCATCGGAAGTCAAGGTGTTAAGGTCCACCAAGAGAAGATTGAGGCCATTCTCAATTGGCCAACTCCCAAAAATATAACAGAGTTAAGAAGTTTCTTGGGTGTTTGCACTTATTACAGGAGATTTGTAAAGGGATATTCACAACTAGCAGCTCCTCTTACAGACTTGACAAAAAGAGGAGCCTTTTTATGGACAGAAACAACCCAGGAGACTTTTGAGCAGATGAAGAAAGTCATGAGTTCGTGTCCAGTTCTAGCCTTGCCAGACTTCTCTCAGCCCTTTGTATTGGAGTGTGATGCTTTCGGGGAAGGAATTGGGGCTGTTCTAACACAGAACCGTCATCCCATTGCTTTTGAGAGTAGGAAGTTGCATAATTATGAACGCTCTTACTCCATTTATGATAAAGAAATGTTGGCTATTATCCATGCATTGGCCAAGTTTCGTCCATATCTAGTGGGGAATCGGTTCAAAGTCAAGACAGATCACAATAGTCTCAGATACTTCCTTGATCAGAAGGGATTAAATGAAAGGCAGCAAAAATGGGTCAGCAAGATCCAAGCCTATGATTTTGAGATTGAATATGTCAAAGGTAAAAACAATGCAGTTGCAGATGCCTTGTCAAGGAGGCCAGCTACCTTCTCTCTCATAGACATTGTAGATGACTGGAAGTCCCATATTTTGGTGGAATACTCAAAAAAACAATCAGTGTGCGAGATCCTTGACGGACAGTCATCAGACATCCGTTATAGAGTTGTCAATGATATTATCTGTTATAAGGATCGAATCTATCTAGTACCTGAGTCCCAAATTAAGAGGAAGATCTTACAAGCAGCCCATGACTCTCCTTTAGCCGGGCATCCCGGTTTTCTGAAGACTTATAGGGCGATCAGGGAAAGGTTCACATGGAAGGGACTCAAGAAGGACATTATCAAATATGTTCAAGAATGTGGTATCTGTCAAAGCAATGAAGTTGAACATACACACTCGGCAGGTTTATTACAACCACTACCTATTCCGGAACAAAAATGGGAAAGTATATCTATGGATTTCATTACAGGGCTACCTTTTTCACAAGGTAAATATTGTATTTTTGTGGTGGTGGATCGTCTCACCAAGTACGCTCACTTCTTTGCAATCCCCTCCAAAAGTTCTGCATCTCAAATAGCTGAAATGTTTTTCCAAGGGGTATTTCATCTACATGGTTTGCCCAAAACCATTGTGAGTGACCGTGACAGTAGATTTATGGGAGCATTTTGGAAAGAATTATTTAGGTTGACTGGAACAAAACTCACTCCTAGTACCAGTTATCACCCGCAGACAGATGGACAGACAGAAGTAGTGAATAAATGGGTGGAAGGTTACTTACGAGATTACGTCACAGGACATCAACGAGCATGGACCAAGTGGTTGTACTTAGGAGAATATTGCTATAACACTACTTATCACATTTCCATAGGGATGTCACCCTTCCAGGCCCTCTATGGGTACGAGGCACTATCTTTTGCAGATACAATTTTTGGAGATAGTAGAGCACCTTTGGCAAAGGATTGGATCCAGGGGTGCCAGGATATTCTGAGAGCCCTCAAAGACAATTTGCAAATAGCACAAAATCGACAAAAGTTATATGCAGATCGTCAAAGGATAGAGAAGAATTTCGAAGTACGAGATGAGGTCTATCTCCGGCTTCAGCCATACAGGCAGTCTACTTTGAAGCAGAAGGGGGCAAAAAAATTAAAGCCATGATTTTATGGGCCCTATCAAATTTTCCGAAAAATAGGAGAAGTGGCATATGAGCTAAAACTTCCCGCAAAGATCATAATTCATAACATCTTTCATGTCTCCTGTTTGAAGAAAGCATTAGGATCAAGCGTAAGATCATCACCATAATTACCGCCACTAGATGAGGAGGGCCATCTTCAACTGGTTCCTGAGGAGGTATTGGAGGTGCGGGAAAGGAAACTTCGAAGCAGAATCATCCGCGAATATTTGGTACGATGGAAAGATATACCCGTTGAAGATGCCACTTGGGAAGGAGAGCATATATTGCAAAATCCAACATTGAAATTGCTTGAGGGCAAGCAATTTTGGGCAGGGGGAACTGTAATATCCCCAACCGTTTAACTGGTTGGACCAAGTCTTAATGGTAGAAGACCAATAAATAAATAAGCGGCTCTGGCCCATGGTTTTTCTTTTTTTTTTATTGTTTGACCCCAGGTATTTGCTCCTGGTTTTTCCTTTGGTTGTTTTTCCCCCAGGTAATTTCCCATTGTTTTTCCAAGTAGCCATCTATAAAAGAGAAGGAGGAACAAAAGCAAGATATGGAATTTGATCTTCTCTTCTTGATATTTTTGAGAGCTCGAGCGAGTTTTCAAGTCGTGGGTTTCAGGTGAGACCCTCAGCACTCTTCGGTGAAACTCGATTTCACCCTAGTAGGAAAACCCGATTTCGGTGGTCTTCCCGATCACCCTAGTTGGTTTAATTATTTTATTTTAAGTTGAAAGCGGTTTTCTACTTTTCTCGACTAGATTGAAGGGTCTGCGATTTTCTCTGCAGAGATTTCACTATAGGGTGTCGATGATGTCAGGTTTCACGCACATGGATGGAGATCCTAGTCGAAAGGGGTGAATAATCGCCGTGATCTATCTATGTGGATCCTTGTCTCACTGAAGAAAGGACTGCAACATGAATTTTCTGGTAATAGCAAACCTACCGTTCAACCATAATAGAGGTAGCAATCCATGACAGCCGAAAGCACGGCCTTTGGTGGCAGTAGGTGACACATTTCTCTGAAGATGCCATTCCACCCAGCAAGAGGACGAATCCTGCCCAGGCGATCTGCGAGTGCATTGCGAGAAGTTCAGGGTTTTACATGAAGCACGATCTAGCAAGAGCACTGTTTAGTCTGTTATATGACGTGCAGGGCGAACTACCCGTAATCGGAAGCACGAGGAATTTGCCAATACGCATCAATTGAACGTCTTGATTATTGGATTTAACACCTCCCCATTGTACAGCTGTAATGACCGGGTGAACCCTGCCAACAAACCGAGCGATCTATGTCTACGTTGAGTGCTGGAGTAGGCGGATCTGCCCAAGCAACGCTTCAGGCACACTTCCGCACACTGTCACGCTGTCCCCAAGCGATTTATGGCTGACCACACGAGCATTGAAGTCTGCAGCGCCAACGATCAGCCCCAGCAGCATTACAGAGTCGTGGTCCTCTGCGCACAGCTCCTAAGTAGTTTCTGTCTGCGCAGACAGATCTGGCATTACAGTTTGATCTTTTCAAATGTTAATACGCCTCTGCTAATTATTCATATTTGTTAACATTAGTGAGCTGTTTCTAAAACTGGATGTTGAGAGTCATTGTTATGGGCCTCTCCCATGGAATTGTTTATGAAGTGATATGGGAAAATTTTAATAAAATTCTGAGTTGATTCTTGTTGGAAGGATTCTTGTTTATTTATGCATTCTGAATTTACAGTAGATTTAATAAATATTCGGTAAAGAATATTACACACTTCGACGAATCACCACCACAAAGACAGAGCACCAGATGCAGATTAGATTCCTTCTGGATGCTAGAATCAGCCAGAGTAATCAGCCTCTGCTGGTCAGGAGGGATGCCCTCCTTACTCTGAATCTTAGCCTTCACATTATCAATGGTGTCTAGTTTTTTTTATTAAATAAATTTTACAGACTTAAAAAAACAATCCTCATAAAATATAATAAATCCTTTGATAACGTATCAATACCTCATATATATTTCTTAATTGCCTCATATATATTTCTTAATTTCATTGTGAAATACACTTCTCTTCAAAATAGATTTATGCTAACCAAAAATCTTATTATATTTTTTATTTATTTATTTTATTATTGTAATACATTTACTTCATATGTATTTAATATTAATTTGTTTATTTATATAGTTTTAAATAATATATATATATATATTTAATAAATATTAATCATTCATATATATTCAACCCTATATCTATATATGTTATATCATGTAATATTCATGATGCATTCTATTTAACCTATACAATAAATAATTTATATGTTGTTAATTCATTTCTTAAGCTAAGACATTGTTATTTTTATAATGCATTCTATTTAATTTATTTAATTAATATTAATCATTCATATATATTCAACTCTATATCTATATATGTTATATCATGTAATATTCCTGATGCATTCCATTTAACCTATAAAATAAATAATTTATATGTTGTTAATTCATGTCTTAAGCTAAGACATTGTTATCTTTATAATGCATTCTATTTAATTAATCATGATTTATATCGGAGGATAATTTTCAATTTTTATTAAATTGGTGATTAAGATTTTATTGGACTGAAATGTTTTAAGTTATTATTATATTTAATTAATATTTTTTTATTAAAAAGGGATTGTTTGCAAGTAAATGAAGCACGTAACGAAGGGCTGTCATGTGTGTTTCCAAGAGGATATTTGATAAGTGTCCATTTTTTACTAGTACATATCATTGAGTGATTGAAGGGCAGATTTTCAATCCCGTGCGAGGTTGCCAGGTTCGAGTACATGGTGTGGACGTTGCATAATTCTAATTGAGAGGCAATATTCAGACGGATCCCAGCTTGGGGAAGTTGGTCCACTTCTATCTTTATCATTAATCCAAGTGAAAGCACCTTGAATTTATTTCTTTCATCAATTATCAATATTGTACAATCTGTTACATGTTATTGATGGGAATTTTATTATTATTGTTCATTACTAGGGTTTTATGAGAGACGGTAATTTTATCACTAAAATAACATCTATTTATTAAAGTAATTTATCAATACATGTTGTTCAAATGAAAGATTGGATACTATATTTTCGGTGAAAGATACTATGGGAATATCATTTTATTTATCATTTTAATTTACTTTGATGCATGCAAAATCTGTCTATATGTAATTGTAAACAACTAATGCGCATGGATTTGTTTTAAGAACTAGCCCTCTTAGATTCTCTCTATTATAAACCCTCTGATACTCACGACTTGTAGTTGAACAACCAATGATAATGGTATACTCAGTGCCATTGGTATCGGATTTACTCAAGGATGAATAATTCTCTCACATGACACAAGTGATGATAACCAAAGTGTAAGACCTATATATATAAATATTCTTGTGTCGCTATTTTTTTATATGGTTTGAAATGTGTTACTCTCCCAATGCGGAAGTCAAGTTGACTTATAATTCATTAAAATAAATAGGATCTATGAAAAAAGAAAGGCTCAATTATAAAAATCAAGCATGTTTTTGTTAAGGTGTAGTTATCTTATATTAGTATATAAATTTTTGAATATATATAATTAATTGATATTTATTGATGTTAGTTGAAGTTAGTCTGCTTAATTTTATTTAATTCAAAATATGTAAATAAATTTTAATATAATTATCAACTAAATTTAGGTTTTTGATAGATAATTTTAACATTAAATTATAAAATATATTACAATATTAGAGAAAATTATATTGAAAATATTTTATATTAAGAAGCTATGATTCAATCTATGTTAAAATATGAAGTCTATCTATTTACCTTAACACAAATTTAGTTTAAATCAATTATGATAAGTGAGATATTAAATTTAAAAACTACATGTTTTTAATTTTATAAAACTCATTTAAATGTTTATAATCATATAATCATATGTTTTTTAGACATATTATTTAGAAAGCTATAAATAATGTATAGATCGAACATATAGTAAAATTTTCAGAAAATATTTATAATATTGAGTATTTTAGATATCTCAAAATATATGATAATAAGTATTTAAGATGTAAATTAAATTCAAAAATACATATAAATAATATAGATTATTAATGAAACAATAAATTAATAAATAAGAAAAAAAAACACCTCAACAAATAAATATTTATTTTGTGATATATAGCAACTATTTTAGTTATAACTAACTTTTAAATTTTATTTATTTATTTACATATAACCATGATTTTAGTTATAACTAATTTTTAAATTTAAGAAAAATATTTTTTAAAGTTTTTAAAAAATAAACTTCCATTTTAATAACAATTATATATTAGCTCATCTTCAAAGAAAAAGAAAACAACTTTAACCAAAAAAAATAGAATTACTAAACCATTTTCATTCCATTAGTCTTTATCTATGAAAGTGCAATATGATTCAGTGCGTACATTTCATCTATTACCACACAATTCCGGCATAATGCGACCATGACCAAAAATCAAGGCATCAGAAACAATAAATGAAACCTAACATAGTAAAAAATCTCCAAGTTCATAGCTTTACAGGAAATCAAGAAATTTTTTTATGCTAAATTACAAACCCAAACTTCTCTCAAAAATTGAAAAATAAATGTACTTCTAAAAAAACCATAAAATACCTAAATTATCAAAACTTTATAGAATTTATAGGATTACAATACTCTGGAATAAGACAGTGTAGATATTGGTTTTTCCAATAACAGTCATGGGTACGTCATGAGAAAAACAACATACTTACCCTAATAATGCTCAGCCATAATGTTTCAAATTTGTCGAAGCAACAAATATTCTTCCCAAACACACAACAATCCAATATTATAAAGAAATAAATAAGGCTGAGTTGTCATACCTGTAAATAAAATCTGTCAAAATATTCACAATGAGATAGAAAACCCAAGCGCGCCTATGAAGATCACCGGAAGGGTGGGTTGTATTTATAGGAACCGAAGTTGTATTTATAGGATCCATGAATGCAAATCGTAGGAACCAAGTTCATATTTGTAGCCCCAAAACATAGAACCACACACAGACGAAGATTGGCATGCTGCAACCTTCTGCGGTGCCTGAATCATATCTTGGCATCCTGGTTGACGAGGCTGTAGTGCCAGGGTTTCGACATCTGCTTCATCCAGCTCCCTCGACACCCGCTTAGTCCAGCTCCCTCGGGTCGAAATCGAAGGAGAGGCACAGAACATGAAGGTAGAAACTCTGGTATCAAAGATTCTTGAGAAATCAAAGGATTCTTAGACATTTCTTTCAATTTCATGGCCACACTTCACTTGTTTAAGGATTTTCTTGTTTTAACTAATTAATAACCATATTTAATCGTAAGGTCCATAGTGTTTCAATATTATAACATCCAATTCAACGTTACACAATAGTAAATGTGGCATTTGAAGAAATTTGTTTTTAAATAAGAACGCGTAAATATTTTTAAATTCATATTAGGTTCACAATTTTCGAATTTGGAGAGTAATATTAGCTGAACCTGGTGACTTTTGATGTCAGGGCCACCTAGTATTTATGGAGGTCTATGTAAAATGGCTTCACTTCTATTATTTTTTAAACTACTTGGTGAAGGAGACCGTGCAAATGGATCCTCCCCTACTCGGTGAAGGAGAGCCTGCAAATGTTTCGTGTCACACTGTGACTACATCCCGGCGAAGGCCAACGTGGAGTTCTACAGTGTGGGGATGGCGAGTTCTTAGGAGAGAAGTTGGGGAGTTTCGACCCTAGCGCTTCCTGGACTAGGAGAAGGATGTTGACATTACGAGAATGAATAGAATTAAGATGATGCCCTTCGGTGCTGGGAGGAGGATCTAGCCATTGGCACTCACCACATCAATCTAATTGAAATATCCCTCGCGTAAGCCACCGTAAAAAACTCTCATAAAATGAGGGTTATCAAATAATTAAATATTATTAATTATTATATTGATATTACATGACAAATATTCTTGTAATTCTTAATTATAAGAATATTGGAAGAATTATTTCTTAATTATTTTATTTAGAATAATTTAAATTCTTCTATTGAAATAAATTAAGAAATAATGAGTAATAGATTTGGAAAAAGTATGGATAAGTGATATTTTTCTCATAAGGAAAAAGAAAATCTACCTTTAAAAATAAAAGCATGAGGGATTTATGGAATGCTTTTCTGATTTAGTAAAAAACAGATTTATGGAGGCTTTATGGATTACTTTTGTGATTTAGAAAAGCTGGAATGCTTTTATGATTTAGAAAAGATGGAATGATTTTATGATTTATAAAAAAGTTGGAATATTTTTAGGATTTATAAAATATATTCCATTTTAATTAATTCTATTTTATTATAATCCCATGAGAGAAATAGAGGAGGGAAATGGGAGAATACATGGAGAATGGAGCCAAGGAAGATGAAGAGAGTATTTCAAGCATGCATCAAGAGATGAGTAACCATATTCTTTGAAAATATCTTTGTTTGCATATGGACCCTAATTATATAATGATTGAATTTATTTGCAATAAAAATTTCAGTGTATTAAAAGCTAGATCTACACTTATTTATGCATTATTTTGATAAAACCCCAGGGGGATCTTGTTTAGAAGGCTGAGTAGTTCCAGATCTGGTATGGATCTGATGTTTCAGCTATATATAAGTTGTAGATCTGAATATTAACCTACATCAGCTGAAGCTCCTCATATAAAATGTTGTCAAGTCTTTCTGCAGCTTTTCCAATTGTTTCTGCTATTATTTTTGAAGGATTCTTGCTCTTGCTTCAAGTAAATCCAATGCTTCTACAAAGGAACTTGATTTTAGATCTGATTTCTTGATGCCATACTATAACATGAGTGAAATGGCTGATTTCTAGTGTCTTCCAGCAGAAACTGCGCAATTCCTAAAGGACGGTTTCTCTATTTACCAACTCTCTCCTTTAGCTAATTTTCAGCTAGTGTTGATTGTGGGAGATCTGTTAAAAGATATAAACTCATTTATTTTTGCTGAAACTTTTCTTGAGGTCTGACACAGCCTAAAATAAGGGAACCACACCCCCTTCTACATTATTTTCACACTGGCTTGCTTATACAATGTCCTCCTTGAGCCTATTGCAGATTTTCCTGAGAGTGGAATTTAGCGCTTCTTCCTTGGTTGGTTTTTACTTCTCTTTTGGATCCATTGTTTAGATCTATAGATCTAAGGTTACTAAGAGCAGAAAACTCTAAGAGGATTGTGTCATTCCCACAATTTCTGTGTTTCACCATTCTTCTATAGACAGAGTCTGGAACGGGCCAGGAAGCCTCTGGATTTCACCCTTCCTTGTGAAGGTGATGCATCTAGTAAATGCCCTGCCAGTCTATCTCTGGTTTAGATCTATTGGCGTAATTCCATATTGTTGTGATTCCATAGTGGAATATATTAGGATATTTTCTACTGAGCCTACTTTTTCCCATTTGGAACATTACATACTTGTATGCAAGGAAATAATTATTGTGTTAAAACTCTTCAAAATGAATAGAAGAGAAAAATATATCCTTGTATGCATTATTGGATTATATTCTTGGAGAGTAAAAAGGGTAATCACTTGATTTATTATGTAATATTCTTTAGAGAAACATATATGCTTTTATGCATGGGAAAAATATAGTTTTGAGTTTTAGATTTCTAGAGAAAACGAAGATGAAATCACATAATATTTATTGTGTTAGCTCTCTTTTGGGCAAAATAATATGTATTTTTCCAACCTAAAGGGGTTAGCTATGGTATTAGCTTTATCTTGGGAGAATATTATGCATAGTTATTGGTTATATCTTCTGGATGAGAGGGAAATGTCACTTTGCATGCATGAAATGATAAGTGTTATGCGTTTGACCCTTGGAAAAGAAATGTGTTTATTTTTCCATGAAATATTTATTTGGTTTCTTTTGGAAAGAAATATATGTTTTACATGTAGGAAGAACAAGATATGTTATTGCATGAACAAAACTATAACTTGTATGTTAAATTTGTTTGAAATAGAGTTGGCATTGTTATACATAATAACCATTATGAATCGATCTTGGGTGGAAAATATGTTTTTGGAAAAGAACATGTATTCACATGCATAAGTATAACATCTATTGCATTAATCCATTTTGAAAAGAAAACATAAGAGTAGGCAAAAAGAGAAATTTCTTGTTGGGATAGTTATCTTGAAAATCTTGTTATGCATTTGTATGCACGGTATTAATATATAGTATGTTAGCTTTCTTTTGGAAATAATATGAAAGTGCATGCAAGATTTTGTTAGTGTTTGGTGGAAAGATGATGCTTGATATTGATTTATTTGTTACTAATGCATGTGAAATGATGTTAAATAAGGAAACTAATGTCAATGTGGTGATGTTTTATACATGCATACAAATATTTGTTGAAGTGTCACAAATAGAGATTGATTATAGGTTTATTAATATTTTATCTAATCATGATATCAAGTGTGCTCACGACAGCAATGGCAGGAAAGAAGGATGACTTGAGAAAAGGAAATTTCAAGTTTAACATTGTGGAAGATAAAGAGTTGTTAGTCCATGCAGGTTTAGTAGTTCCAATTTCACAATGATCCCCTGAAGGAAAGAGTTTGAATACAAAGACAGAGATTGATGATTCGTGGGTAAATGGTATCATGATGATTGTAATAGCTTGTAGCTAGTTATGTTTTGTTTAAGATTATTTTTATATGTAAATTTTATGACAATGGTCAAGCGATGGACTCCCTTATAACCATTGAGTGAGGGGTGACAACCCTCACGAGCGTTTAATAATAAAATTAAACGTTTGCTGGTTTTCACCCTACGGGGTTTGCAGGGTATATCGGTGTCTAATGATGTGATTGTTCATTGTGTCATTTTAATGATGTTAATTTATTTCATGATGTGATGTTATATTATCAATTAGGTGATTTAATAATTGAGTTAAAATGATCATGGGATCGATGAATAGTTATAGCAGGAAAATTAAGTTAATATGCTACCACAAGGAAAATTAAGGGCTGTGTAACTCACTATTATTTTTACTAAATATTTCTCTATGTGATGATGATGGTTATTCAAATGGTTAATGCATAAATATAAAAAAGTAATTTATAAAGTTACACATTCGTAAATGTTGAAAAAATTTCCTAACTCTAAGTATTTTTCTGCGAGGTTATCGGGGTATGTTACAAATGGTATCAAAGCAAAAGGTTGCAACACTGGCGCCTTTTGGGAATCGTTATGAAAAAAGGAAGTAGAGGTATGATGCTAGTGGGCATCATCTTAGGTATGATTTTAATTAAACGTGTATTATACTACAATTAACATGAGATGCATGTTGCATGATTAATGACTGCATGAAAGAGTAGACAGTTATAATGTTTCTTTAAAAGTTGTGCTCATGAAATTTGAATATGGATGTGGATAAAATACAATAAAACTTCTATTGTACTTATGAACCATCTTGAGCACTCACTGTTTATATTGCAGATTAATTACCAACCTTTGCATGCATAATATGAGAAAAATGATTATGGTGCATAAGAAAAAAGAATGGAAAAACATGGCTAAATTTATCATGCACTACCTATAAATAATGAATACACGTATGGTTGGTGTGATAACTAAATAATATAGAAGTTGGGTTTGACCCTGAAGAGGACAATGGAATTTTGAAAACAAAATATATATATATTTGAACGAAACTCTTTAGTTGTTAAAAATAAGCAACGAGTGAAATAGAACTCACATAGTGAACTTAAATTCAATGAAAAAATCATAGTAGCATAATTGTGGGTTCTCTTTCTTCATTTAGAGTTGTAGAGGAAAGTTTGCATTCCATGTGTTCGACAAAAAGTGGTAATTGAGATCCACGATTTTGTTATTTTAAATAATTTCATCCGTGGAAGTTTTGGATGTGATTAATCTTTAATATCAAGGGGTTTTCATACCTTGAGATCATGTAACCCCCATGGTGATTCCAAGAAAAGGTTATGTTTAGAAATGGATCCATAATTTGGTCAAATTTCCTGATTAGACGCTATTGTAGGGATTGTTGGTTCTGTTATTAGCAGAAATCTTACCATTGATGATATTAATATGATTCATGATGTTCTAGAAATTCTAGTTTTACTATCTCTATGATAGTATAAACATATTTATGGAAATTTATTTCATCTCTGCTAACTAGTCCCTCAATGGTAGTAGATTGTATGCTTGCCAACTATTTGGAAGAATGCCTTACCCACCATAGATTGCATGCTTGAAAATCGTTGTTAAAATTCCTCAATGGATGTAGATTGCATGCTTGAAAATTGTTTGATAGAATGTCGAATTGGCTATAGATTGCATGCTTGCACACTATATGAAGAAAAAGTCTACAGTGATTGTAGATTTCATGATTGCAAATTATTTTCACAAAATTCCTCAATGGTTGTCGCTTATATGGTTGCAAGCTAATGGTAAGCAAAAAAAAAAAAAAATCACATTTTGTGTCCTAGTGTTCAATGGAACTGTTAATTCTCTACAATATTGATGGTTGCTAAGGTGAGACCTTAAATAAAGTATCATGCTATGGTATGCAACATATGTTAATGTATTTTTTCTAAGCTACATGATTATTATTATTATGTGGAAATTTTGAATGTATACCACCTATATTACATGCGATGAATTGTTGTCAATGTGCTTTGACAAATTGTGGACCCCATGTTGTGGGTCAAGTATAGATGCATGGTGTACATAAATGTTCCTTTGCCTTAATGATAATATGAAAATGGAAAATTATGTAAATTACAGTGGATTTGTAGACATTGACTATTTTTAGACATTGAATTTTTATTGGATTCAATGGCTATGGAAGCTATGATGGGATTTATGTAATGAGGTAATATTTTATTTTATTGCAGAGTTAATGAATACTTTGGTTGGGGTATTCAGGAAATAACTCTAGAGTTTTAGAATACTTTTTGCCAGCTTATGGAAAGCTATTGGTGGTTAATTTCAACATGGACCTTCCCTAAAAGTCTCCTAAAAATCCCTAGGAGAAAATAATAAAGAGGAAATATTAACATAATGGGAGAGAAAGATTATGTTAATGACTTAGTTGGAGATAAATACTAAGTGGGGTAAAATAAAGCATAGCGGGAGAGAAAGGCATGCTTTAAAGGAAAAGAAGAGTATCTTTTTTGAAAAATATAAAACAAAAAGGCCTAGGCAAAAAGGTTGGCAGACCTTAAAGCAGGACGCTGCTAAAAATCTGCTGGGAAGAAATCACCAAGGAATCAATGAGGTTATTGATTCTAGTGGCAAGTAAATCTTAGCTTGGTGGGTAACTATTGGAGATAGTTCACGATGGGGTGGAATATGCCGAGTTTCTCAATAATTCCCAAAAATTAACTAAGGTTAGATGAAATTTTGTCTATGTTATGTTACAAATTTTCAAATTATCTAAAGATGTTGGATGTTACAATAGACTGTAAATTTCATGTCTCAAAGTTGTTGCATGTGCTATATTTTTGCATGCATGATATATTAAATTATCTTAGCAACAATTTAGATGAAATAGGTTGTGTTTTTATGAGCAAATGAACATGTCATAAATGGCTGATCTATATGCATGCATAGAGGAAATTAATTGAAATATATAGGTGACTGAAATAACTCATGTTAGATAAAATAATGATTTATTGAACTTTAAATTCCTGATATATTAGAGGAACATGGCTGGAGATTAATGACATGAGTTTGAATTTGAATGAAATTACTGTGGGAGAGAAAGACAGTAATTTGCAAAGGAAATGGTTGGAGATAAATACCATGAGTTTGAATTAGATTGAAATTATTGTGGGAGAGAAACACAGTAATTTTCAAAAACACTAGTGGGAGAGAAAGACTAGTGTAACTTCTAAATAAAATGCAACGTGCACTTGATAGAGTTTTTCTTATCATTTTGATGATTAAAGGGCTAAGTGCTCCCTGAGTTTTTGTGAAAGTATTATGATTTAGGTATTATTTTACATTTCCTAAATAATTGGAAATGAAAATTAAAGGTTAATGTTCCAACAAGAGAAGAACATCGAGGACGATGTTCTCTTTAAGGGGGGGATTTTGTAATATCCCTCGCGTAAGCCACCGTAAAAAACTCTCATAAAACGAGGGTTATCAAAAAATTAAATATTATTAATTATTATATTGATATTACATGACAAATATTCTTGTAATTCTTAATTATAAGAATATTGGAAGAATTATTTCTTAATTATTTTATTTAGAATAATTTAAATTCTTCTATGGAAATAAATTATATTTCCAAGTTGGTATATTTTATGAGTTTTTGAAATAATGCGTAATAGATTTGGAAAAAGTATGGATAAGTGATATTTTTCTCATAAGGAAAAAGAAAATCTACCTTTAAAAATAAAAGCATGAGGGATTTATGGAATGCTTTTCTGATTTAGTAAAAAACAGATTTATGGAGGCTTTATGGATTGCTTTTGTGATTTAGAAAAGCTGGAATGCTTTTATGATTTAGAAAAGATGGAATTATTTTATGATTTATAAAAAAGTTGGAATATTTTTAGGATTTATAAAATATATTCCATTTTAATTAATTCTATTTTATTATAATCCCATGAGAGAAATAGAGGAGGGAAATGGGAGAATACATGGTGAATGGAGCCAAGGAAGAGGAAGAGAGTATTTCAAGCATGCATCAAGAGATGAGTAACCATATTATTTGAAAATCTCTTTGTTTGCATATGGACCCTGATTATATAATGATTGAATTTATTTGCAATAAAAATTTCAGTGTATTAAAAGCTAGATCTACACTTATTTATGCATTATTTTGATAAAACCCCAAGGGGATCTTGTTTAGAAGGCTGAGTAGTTCCAGATCTGGTATGGATCTGATGTTTCAGCCATATATCAGTTGTAGATCTGAATATTAACCTACATCAGCTGAAGCTCCTCATATAAAATGCTGTCAAGTCTTTCTGCAGCTTTTCCAATTATTTCTGCTATTATTTTTGAAGGATTCTTGCTCTTGCTTGAAGTAAATCCAATGCTTCTACAAAGGAACTTAATTATAGATTTGATTTCTTGATGCCATACTATAACATGATTCTAATGGCTAATTTCTAGTGTCTTCCAGTAGAAACTGCACAATTCCTAAAGGACGGTTTCTCTATTTACCAACTCTCTCCTTTAGCTGATTTTCAGCTAGTGTTGATTGTGGGAGATCTGTTAAAACCTCTAAACTCATTTATTTTTGCTGAAACTTTGCTTGAGGTCTGACACAGCCTAAAATAAGGGAACCCAACCCTGTTCTACGTTATTTTCACACTGACTTGCTTATACAATGTCCTCCTTGAGCCTATTGCAGATTTTCTTGAGAGTGGAATTTAGCGCTTCTTCCTTGGTTGGTTTTTACTTCTCTTTTGGATCCATTGTTTAGATCTATAGATATAAGGTTCCTAAGAGCAGAAAACTCTAAGAGGATTGTGTCATTCCCACACTTGCTGTGTTTCACCATTCTTCTATAGACAGAGTCTGGAACGGGCCAGGAAGCCTCTGGATTTCACCCTTCCTTGTGAAGGTGATGCATCTAGTAAATGCCCTGCCATTCTATCTCTGGTTTAGATCTATTGGTGTAATTCCATATTGTTGTGATTCCATAGTGGAATATCTTAGGATATTCCCTACTGAGCCTACTTTTTCCCATTTGGAACATTACATACTTGTATGCAAGGAAATAATTATTGTGTTAAAACTCTTCAAAATGAATAGAAGAGAAAAATATATCCTTGTATGCATTATTGGATTATATTCTTGGAGAGTAAAAAGGGTAATCACATGCTTTATTATGTAAGATTATTTAGAGAAACATATATGCTTTTATGCATGGGAAAAATATAGTTTTGAGTATTAGATTTCTAGAGAAAACGAAGATGAAATCACATAATATTTATTGTGTTAGCCCTCTTTTAGGCAAAATAATATGTATTTTTCCAACCTAAAGGGATTAGCTATGGTATTAGCTTTATCTTGGGAGAATATTATGCATAGTTATTGGTTATATCTTTTGGATGAGAGGGAAATTTCACTTTGCATGCATGAAATGATAAGTGGTATGCGTTTGACCCTTGGAAAAGAAATGTGTTTATTTTTCCATGAAATATTTATTTGGTTTCTTTTGGAAAGAAATATATGTTTTACATGTAGGAAGAACAAGATATGTTATTTCATGAACAAAACTATAACTTGTATGTTAACTTTGTTTGAAATAGAGTTGGCATTGTTATACATAATAACCATTATGAATCGATCTTGGGTGGCAAATATGTTTTTGGAAAAGAACATGTATTCACATGCATAAGTATAACATCTATTGCATTAATCCATTTTTAAAAGAAAACATAAGAGTAGGCAAAAAGAGAAATTTCTTGTTGGGATAGTTATCTTGAAAATCTTGTTATGCATTTGTATGCACGGTATTAATATATAGTATGTTAGCTTTCTTTTGGAAATAATATGAAAGTGCATGCAAGATTTTGTTAGTGTTTGGTGGAAAGAGGATGCTTGATATTGATTTATTTGTTACTAATGCATGTGAAATGATGTTAAATAAGGAAACTAATGTCAATGTCATGATTTTTTATACATGCATACAAATATTTGTTGAATTGTCACAAATAGAGATTGATTATTGGTTTATTAATATTTTATCTAATCATGATATCAAGTGTGCTGACGACAGCAATGGCAGGAAAGAAGGATGACTTGAGAAAAGGAAATTTCAAGTTTAACATTGTGGAAGATAAAGAGTTGTTAGTCCATGCAGGTTTAGTAGTTCCAATTGCGCAATGATCCCCTGAAGGAAACAGTCTGAATACAAAGACAAATATTGATGATTCATGGGTAAATGGTATCATGATGATTGTAATAACTTATAGCTAGTTATGTTTCGTTTAAGATTATTTTTATATGTAAATTTTATGACAATGGTCAAGGGATGGACTCCCTTATAACCATTGAGTGAGGGGTGACAACCCTCACGAGTGTTTAATAATAAAATTAAACGTTTGCTGGTTTTCACCCTACGGGGTTTCCAGGGTATATCGGTGTCTAATGATGTGATTGTTCATTGTGTCATTTTAATGATGTTAATTTATTTCACGATGTGATATTATATTATCAATTAGGTGATTTACTAATTGAGTTAAAATGATCATGGGATCGATGAATAGTTATAGCAGGAAAATTAAGTTAATATGCTACCACAAGGAAAATTAAGGGCTGTGTAACTCAATATTATTTTTACTAAATATTTCTCTATGTGATGATGATGGTTATTCAAATGGTTAATGCATAAATATAAAAAGTAATTTATAAAGTTACACATTCGTAAATGTTGAAAATTTTTCCAAACTCTAAGTATTTTTCTGCGAGGTTATCGGGGTATGTTACAATAATCATCTTATGGATGCGTGCAATACGGAGGAGTAGTATGCTTTCACTGTTGTCACAAAGAATGCACCAGAAGTACCCATTTTCCATTACTCCTGTGGAATGTAGTGTGGGGATTTGCGGAGGCAAAGTATCGACTGTATATACCTTTCCTAAGTGAGGCCGACATCGAGCTGCTTCCACCGGTGCAAATCTATTTACGATGTTCTCTCTGGCTCTCTGATTCGATTTGTTTTCTAGTAGGTGCCATTTTTCGATTTCTCGGAAGTGTGAAATATTCATTTATATTACATATTTTTATGATCAATTTCTAAGAATTCTAGTAGCACAAAAACATGATCTTTATTCTTTTTTTTCCATTGATGTATAGTTTTATGAGATTAATTTTTGGATTAACCATATTATTCAAAGATTTGATTGATAGGGTTTGCACCTTCTTTTAATCAGGATAAGGTTTGCGCCTTCTTTTAATTGATTTATTTTAAGCTGATGTCTGTCCAATTAAATACGCAGGGTCTCCCATGACAAGATAAGATTACAAAAAATTGGATCATTGGAAGTAAATAAGGCCCTAAAAAAACCTAGTTCCCGCCAGACAAGAAAGTTAAGTTTCTGCCTCTTCATTTTGTATTTCTTGAAGTAAACCCTTTTCTTCATTTTCAAGTGGTTTTATAATTTTTGGATTAATACGGTGTTAGTAATAGCACTTATTTTTTCTATTAAAACTCTATTTTCGGTGTCTAAACCAAACCCAGTTTATTCATCTTAGTTTTATTATTCCATTTTCTTTATGGTTTCCAGGGCTCTCCATAGTTTCTTTTTAATTCATTTCAGCCAGTTGTAATCTCTTTGTCTCAAATTTCTTGGTTATAATTTAGATATTTCTTTGTTAGATTTATCAAATCAAATCTCTTATGGATGTGTGTAATATGGAGGAGTAGTATGCTTTCACTGTTGTCACGAAGAATCCACCAGAAAGAATCTGAACGAATGGAGAGTGGAACTCGAAGTCCCCATGTTCCATTACTCCTGTGGAATGCAGGTGGTGATGCTTGCATTGGGAATTTGCAGAGGCAAAGTATCGATGGTATATGCCTTTCATACGCGACATCGACATCGAGTTGCGCTGCTTCCACTGATGCAAATCTATTTATGAGGTTCTCTCTGGCTCTCTGATTTGATTATTTTTCTTTGTTTCGATTCGTTTTCTAGTAGGGTGCCATTTTTGGATTTCTTCCAAGTGCGAAATATTCATTTATATTGCATATTTTTATGATCAATTTCTAAGAATTTTGGTAGCACACAAACATGGTCGCTATTCTTTTTTTTTTCCATTGATGTATAGTTTTATGAGATTAATTGTAGGATTAACCATATTATTAAAAGATTTGATTGATAGGGTTTGGACCTTCTTTTAATTGCTTACTCTATGAGATTAGATGATTTAGATGAGATTATTGGATTTCTTAAAATGATTTTCAATTATGTTTTTATGATTTACAAATATGTTTTTTATTTATGTCTTATAATTTATGTTAGATTTTATTTTCACATTATTACTTTGGTTAAATTCAATGTATTTTAAATTGTATTTTGATACATTTAAATTATTTTAAAGATTTTTTCTTATATTTAAACTTTTATTAATAACTTTTAATTAATTAATTTTTTGAATGATTTCTTCATTAATATTCTAATATAGAGTAAAGTACCATAAGCTTGAGTAGCCTAGCCTAAGCTACTAAAGGATAGACTAAGTTAAGCTAGAGTAGGCTAGGTTAGGCTAGAATAGGCAAGAGTAGCTTAGGATAGGCTAGACTAGACTAGGATAGGCTAGGTTAGAGTAGCTTAGGCTAGTGTATGCTAGGGTAGGCTAGAGTAGGCTAGGTTAGACTACGGTAGGTTAAGCTAGGCTAGGGGAGGCTATGCTAAGATAGGATAGGCTAGATGAGGCTAGGTTAGGCTACTATAGCGTAGGATAGACTAGGTTAGGCTAGGTTAGGTCAAGATAGGGTAGGTTAGGGTATCTTAGGATAGGCTAGGATAGGCTAGGCTAGGATAGGTTATACTATGTTAAGCTAGGCTAGGTAAGAGTACACTATGTTAAGCTAGGGTGTGTTAGGCTAGGCTAGGTTAGCCTAGGTTAGGTTAGGTTAGGTTAGGCTACGTTAGCTTAGGTTAGGCTCGGTTAGGCTAGGCTATGTTAGGTTAGGTTAGGTTAGGTTAGGATAGGATAGGCAAGGATAAGATAGGCTAGAATAGGGTAGGGTAGGATAGATTAGGCTAGTCTAGGCTGGGCCATGATAAGATAGGCTAGGTTAGGATAAGATAGGTTAGGATAGGTTAGGTTAGGTTAGGCTAGGCTAGGCTAGGCTAGGCTAGGTTAGGTTAGGTTAGGCTAGGCTAGGCTAGGTTAGGTTAGGCTAGGTTAGGTTAGGATATGATAGGATAAGATAGGATAGATTAGGCTAGGCTAGGTAAGGCTAGGATAAGATAGGCTAGGTTAGGTTAGGATGAGATTGATTAGGCTAGGATAGTTTAGGCTAAGACAAGTTAGGCTAGGTTAGGCTAGGCTTGGCTAGGCTAGTCTAGGCTAGGCTAGTTAGGTTAGTTTAGGTTAGTTTAGGTTAGGTTAGACTACATTAGGCTAGGCTAGGCTAGCTTAGGCTAGACTAGGCTAGGCTAAGCTAGGTTAGGCTAGGCTGAGTAGGTTAGGATAGGTTAGGTTAGGTTAGGATAGTATAGGTTAGGTTAGGTTAGGTTACGATAGGTTAGGTTAGGGTTAGGCTGGGCTAGGCTACGCTAGGGTATGGTAGGTTAGGCAAGGCTACGGTAGGCTAGTGTAGGATAGGTTAGGCTAGGGTAGGGTAGGCTAGGCTAGCGTAGGGTAGGATAGATTAGGGTAGGTTAGGCTAGGATAGGGTAAGATAGGGTAGGGTAGGGTAGGTAAGGGTAGATGAGGCTAGGATAGGCTAGGGTAGGCTACATTAGGGTAGGTTAGGCTATGCTAGGCTAGGCTATGGTGGGCCAGGTTAGTGTAGGCTAGGCTAGCATAGGGTATGGTAGGTGAGGCTAGGTTAGGGTAGGCTAGGCTAGGCTAGGCTAGGCTAGTGTAAGGTAGAGTAGGGTAGGGTAGGTTAGGGGAGATTAGGTTAGGTTAGGCTAGGTTAGGCTAGGCTAGGTTAGGGTAGGGTAGGGTAGTCTAGGGTAGGCTACCCTAGGCTAGGCTACAGTAGGCTAAGCTAGGGTAGGGTAGGGTAGGGGAAGGTAGGTTAGGCTAGACTAGGCTAGGCTATCCTAGGCTAGGCTAGGATAGGATGGTCTAGGATGGGCTACGCTAGGGTGGGCTACGCTAGGCTCGGTTAGGTTGGGCTAGGTTGGGCTAGGCTAGGCTAGGTAAGGTTAGGCTAGGCTAGGATAGTTTAGGTTAGGTTGGACAAGGTTGGGTGAGGCTAGGCTAGGTTAGGATAGGTTAGATTAGGTTAAGCTATGTTAGGCTAGGTTATGTTAGGTTAGGCTAGTGTATGGGTAGGGTTGGGTAGGTTAGGGTAGGGTAGGGTAGGTTACAGTAGGTTATGTTAGGTTAGGCTAGGTTAGGCTAGGCAATGCTGGGCTAGGCTAGGCTAGGCGAGGTTAGGCTAAGCTAGGCTAGGCTAGGCTAGGCGAGGTTAGGATAAGCTAGGCTAGGCTAGGCTAGGCTAGGCAAAGCTAGGTTAGCCAAGGTTACGCTAGGCTAGGCAAGGCTAGGCTAGGCTACTCTAGGCAAGGCTAGGTTAGTCGAGGCTAGGCTAGGCTAGGTGAGGTTAGGCTAGGCTAGGCTAGGCTAGGTTAGTCTAGGTTAGGTTAGGATAGGTTAGGTTAGGTTAGGCTAGGTTAGGCTAGGCTAGGTTAAGCTAGGTTAGGCTGGGTTAGGCTACATTATTTTAGGTAAGGCTAGGTTAGGTTAGGTTAGGTTAGGTTAGGCTAGGCTATGTTAGGATAGGTTGCGGGCGAGGCTAGGCTAGTCTAGTGTAAGATAGTGTAGGCTATGTTAGGATAGGTTAGGCTAGGCGAGGCTAGGCTAGGCTAGTGTAAGATAGTGTAGGCTATGTTAGGATAGGTTAGGTTAGGATATTTTAGGCTAGGTTAGGCTAGTTTATGCCAGCTTATGCTAAGCTAGGTTAAGCTAGGATAGATAGGCATGGCTAGGTTAGGGTAGGCTCGGCTAGGTTAGGCTTGGTTAGGTTAGGTTAGGCTAGGTTAGGGTAGGCTATGCATGGTTGGTCATGGTTAGGCAAGGTTAGGCTATATTATGATAGTCTTGGATAGGTTAGGCTAGGCAAGGCTAGGCTAGGAGATGCTAGGTTAGGTCAGGCTAGGCTAGGCTAGGGTAGGAGAAGTTAGGTTAGGCTAGGCTAGGCTAGGTTTGGCTAAGTTGGGCAAGGCTAGGTTAAGTTAGGCTAGTGTAGGTTAGCTTAGGCTAGGATAAGGAAGGTTAGGTTAGGCAGGGTTAGGCTAGGTTAGGCTAGGCTAGGTTAGGTTAGGTTAGGTTAGGTTTTCATTAGGTTAGGTTAGGTTAGGCTATGTTAGGCAAAGATAGGTTAAGCAAGCTTAGGATATGTTTAGCAAGGCAAGATTAGGCTTGGCCAGGCTAGGTTAGGCAAAGCTAGGCTAGAGTATGCTAGGTTAGGTTATGTTAGACATGGCTAGGTTAATCTAGGCTAGGCTACGATAGGTTAGGCTAGGTTAGGTTTTCCTAGGTTAGGGTAGGTTAGGCATGGCTAGGCATGGCTAGGTTAGGCTAGGTTATGCTCGGCTTGGTTAGGGTAAGGTAGGGTAGGCTAGGCATGGCTTGCTTAGGCTAGGCAAGGGTAGGCTATCGGTTAGGCTAGGCTGGGGTAGGTTAAGTTAGGATATGCTAGATTAGGATAGGTTATGTTACGGTAGGTTAGGCTAGGTTAGGTTAAAACGAATTATGTTAATTTCTATGAGTTATTTTAAAATGGATGACTTATATGAGGAATTTGCATGGAATTAAATAGAGTAAATTATTATGGCTATAATTGCATATTCCTGTGTTTATAATGATTATATTCCTGTGTTATATTTTCTAAGTTATATTTTGAGTTTGAGAGAATTCTAACTTAGGCTTTGGAAAGAGAATCTAAATAACTAGATTCTTAGAGTATCTAATATAAAAAGGAGTAAGGTTAACCCTCAATATTAAACGCATACATAGAAAGTACAAATTACAACTAAAAAAAATAAGGTAAAACTTCCACTTAGGAGTGAGTTGGAAAAAAATTAAGTGGAACTATTGAGAGTTCTTATAAATGAATATGGGAAATGATTTTAGATAAGGAAACATGGAATATATTTAATATTCTTGTATACCATTTATATTAAGGTTTTTTGTGAGTATGGTTAAATATCTTGATTAGGAGTGGAAAAGGTATACTAAATTTTTTATACTAACAAAATCCTTATCTTAGTAAATTATACTAGAGTAGATACTTTAACTTAGTTTTAATAGAATAAATAGTAGGTTAAAGTATGTATACATAATCATAATTAGCATATATATGCATGAATTTGTATACAAACACTTAAATATTAAATTTCATGAAGAATCCCTATCAGAGGTAAAGGGACTAGTACAAAGGAGTAGAGACCATGAAGCAACGAGGGAAAGCTTTGTATTTAAACAGTATAAGAAATGTCATATTAAGATGTGTATTTGAAATTTCAGAAAATTATTTTTTTACTGCAATTACTTTAAATTACATAGGTAAATTATGTGGATTATAATGGAAAAAAAAAACCTAACAAATACTCACAATGAGGGAATATAACTTTAGGATAGGAAAAATACTCTTAGAAAAGTTAAGGCCCAGCTAATACAAATTTAAGATGACACATGCCTTTACCTTCTATTAAATATTGAACAATAGATTTATATTTTGTAGAAAATAAATTGAAAGAAAAGAACCCATGTTGAGTGTAGCCTTCCTATTTTTTTTAAAGATAAATTGTTGGTCAATTACATATAATGAATACAAGTATATATGAAAAATATAATAAGAATAACATTGAAAAATATATAAAACAGTGGTAGAGCATAATTACATACTAGCCATAGAAAGATAACAATAAACTATGCGTTTACTATCCACACATTACAGAGAAAAACAAGTATACAATTAGGTTCTTAGAAAATAAAAATGTGGAAATGGGTATATCAACCCAACAATTAAAAGAGACATATATACAATCACAAGGTCTATAAGGACTTGAAAAATTATAAGATCTCGACCATATATACCTAATACATAGGTTAACCAACGTATTGCCCAAAATCGTTCGAAGGAAGAATAATATTTTGTTCAAAATAAGATGACCCATAATATAAAGGCATTTTTCCTTTCCTGAGAAATCGTAGACCAATACGTCTCAAACATATAGATGAAAAGTACTTAATTTGTCACACCTCCCAATATTTTTTTTTTTTTTTTTTTTTTTTTTTTTTTTTTTTATAACCTCTAAGTTTTCTTCATTCTCCAATTATTTAAATATTCATTTGAGTCAAGCGATAATAACCCCCTTTTTAATCTATGTAGGCTAGTACCACCTTGTATCTTAAAATTCAAGCCTTGCTTTATCACTTTAGAACTCTATACATATATAGTCATTATAACAAAACCCACAATGTTTGTAACATAGGATTTATGTAATCCAAAATCATTATATATACATATATCTAACATTATATATCAGCACCAACTCGTGGTATATATTTTTAACCTTTTATATCGGCACAGAATCGTTACATATATATATTTAACATTTTACATCGGCACCAACTCATGATATATATATATTTAACATTATATATCAGCGCTGTATGTAATTTATGCGTGGGCTTACACATTAATATCAGTGCTGTATGAAATGTATGTGTGGCCTTTCACATTATATCATCATGGTTATACAACTCGATTTCTAAAAGTGATAATGATGATCGTAAGAGTATATATGTTGATCGTGTAGGTAGATAGGGACCAGTCCAGTTATATCTGATTTATCTAACCCTAATACTCACGTAACTCTACCTGCGCGATTCTATTTTTTTTTCCACGTACCATGACATGTTATGTACCCATACGCCCGTATTGAAACTTCATTGTTTTAGGTAGGGATTTCCTGATGATTTTAACTCTTCGCTTGGTTGATTGCTATGCCAGCGTTTGCGTGCGAGGTTGGAGGGTTTGATACGCAGCATTATGCTGTCCTCTTAGCTGGAAGAGATGCAATCGTACAGTTCTCCTGCGCGGCAAATTTTCCTAATTTCAAGTTGGCGTGTTCCTCGCTCACGATTCAGGAACCCGCGTTTCCACAAATGTACTCCTGCCTATGAACAAATGACACGTCTCACCCTAGCGGGAGACACAGTCGGGAAGGTCACTTTGACAGGTTTACATTCAAAACTTCTTCGAAAATTGGACGGCAAGGTACATTGGAGTGTATTGAATAATATTAAAAATTCTTCCGAACAGGACTCATGGTCCGGTTTGATTTTATCAATACAATCCCCCTTGGGATTTTGTAAGGTTAGCGGTTGTTGAGGGTTAATGCGCAGAACTAAAATCTGAATTTCGTAGGAGAGAATGACGATTTTGAACTAGGGTTCCTGTTTCTTATTTTAACCCTCCATCGCCCAGACTCATCTCTGTTCGTATCGCCCTCTCATTTATTTATTTTTTTCTCCAAGCTTCAGGGTTTTGTAATGTCCGGATGTACATGGCAGACTATAGTTTATTCCTATGATGCATTCCAGTATTTGCTGCTCCGCGGCGTGGTATACTTCAGGGTTAAGTAGAGTATTACGATTTTTTTTTTCCACCTATGATGACTGACGAGTTTACAAATATGGGCGGTGAGACCTTTATTATTTCTAACGGACGAACAAACATTTTATTGCCTAACGATTCCCTTCCGAATGAGTAAACCGCTTCTCGCTCCAGTATTACCCTCTTTCTTTGATTTCTTATTTAATTAAATTCGTTTACAGTCTCTTCGTATTCCTGACACGTCGGTTTTGTTTTGTTTCAGGTGCATAGATGGCTCTTGGCCTTTTTCGTCCATGCTTTTCCATCTCAACTTTCAGACATCTCGAGTTCCAGGCTTCTACCATTATCAATTCTTCATAGGTGTGATTGAGACGCAGCTACGGTTGCTGAGTTTTGTTGTTTTTTCATTTGTTACTGTATGTATGTGTGTTAGAACCCAGCGCGCACGTCTGTGTGAAAATGTTAGGGTTCAGTTATTCCATTGTAGCGACCCCTAGTTCAATGATTTATAGTTTTGCTGCTATTACACTAATCTATCCATATTATCTGGGGAGAATCTGTATAATAACATGTCTACAGTAAGAGGGTTTTCATTCGGTTTTGCTCTTCTGTTGGTAGCACTCTTCTGTTGGTAGCCGGTGGACGTCCTAGTTCCGGGTAATAATACTTGTGCTGGAGGACCCGGCTGTAGCCCAACCTATTCCTACTCATACGCCCTTCCTTCACTTTCGTTTTTTTTTTTTTTCTTTCTATGATGAAGCGAAATGTTATATCGTTTGTCACATATAAACCATGCATGTCAAATTAATGTGGTAATTTTAGTTTAAAAGCTCCAATTTCATACTCAGCGACACAAATCGTGTTCACAGTCTCAGGATCCCTGTTGTATTCAAGTTGCGGGAACATTTCTTTCTTTCTATGCCGCGGGGAGTGACCAGGACTCACCTCTGCTTATCATATTCCATGAATTTATTTCAGCCATTGAACTTCTGCTAAATCTATGTCTTACCTATATTTTCTAGGCTCGGCGTTTTTATATGCTATGCTGGGAAAAGTAGCAGAGAAAACATATTTAAATCTAGCCATTGTCTCTTTGCTGTTTGTACAGGTACATACACTGTATCAATCCTAAATCAGCGTGCCACCTGGGGGTATCACGCTGTAAATAAATGGGTCACCCATGAACATATACGCCGTAACTCCCTCGTATCATGCAGTTATATTAATGTTTTGATATATCACTCCACTCGATTTTCTTTTTGATTATGGTAATGATATAACAACAAAAGTGTAAAAATTACGCCAGACGTAACTATATAACATTTCTCTAAATTTTTCTCACCGTTATATAAATAACTTGTGCATAAAATTTTCTCTAAAATTTTCTCACCGTTATATATATTTCTGATAGTAGTAGTCTATAAATGTCATTTCGTTTTTCAAAATATCCTAATACATGTGATTCGAGTTATGGTACTCGACTATGAAGGCAGTAGTATCTATGAACAATTTTTATGGAAATGGCACTGCTTATTCTTTCTACTCTAGCTACTTGGATTTACAATTAAAATCAACTCATCCAATTTGCTATCTCCACGGTGGTATAACGACTTAAGTTTCTCTTTCCTATGTAAGGATATATTTTTATTATTTTATGAGGAAGACACCAAGTGAAACTAACACATCACATTTTTCTGTGGAGATAAGTATTTTTAGATGTGAACCAATCATAGTCTAGAGGTTTTATAAAATTCTACTCTACATGTTAGTATTCTACAACCATGCATAAGGACAAGGTGCACCTCTTGGTGTTCATTCTGCTAAAAGTAGAACTGATCATAAATATAAAATCAAGAAATTATTATTATTATTATTATTTTTTTATATGTAGCCAATTCATACTGATTTAAGTAAATAAAACATTTCATTTTCAATACATACCACTCATGCAGTAGACCAACCTCCCAACCGTAGAGTTCTATTTTTCTCCCAGAACTCACCCCCGAGCTGAGACCACCTCCACTACAGATCAACCTCTGATTTGTTTAGGAGCAGCTTATTTAAGCTAATAGTTCCCCAAAGCCTGTTTCTAATTCTGCGTCCATAATAGCAGGATGTTTTTCTTCCTGTTGGCCTAGGCTTCCCATTTTTTGGATCCTTTAAAGCTGTTTTATGCTTTTCCTTAGCTTTTCTATCTTTTCACCTCTTCCCAACTACTTTCCTCATCATTGGGGAAATTTAGATTCTTCCTCAAAATCTAAATTAGAAAAAAATCCTTTCAAGGATTTCTGAAGGATTTTAGGGGAATACTTGCCTTATCCATCCTCATGGATTTAGCAAGTGGTCTCTAAATCTCATTCTTGGTCCATATGCACACCAGAAAGTTTATTTATTTCCTCCACTAAGATATTGAATTACATCCATAATTTATTTATCCTTTGGGGTCCACTCCCCTTAGGATTAAAGTTCAAATGTCAAACTTTAAGATTTCAACACATAAATTGGGGGTGCTACATATTCCCCCTCTGAAAATAAACACCGTCCTCAGTGTTATTATTTAACTACTAGAGTTCACTTAAACAAAAATGGATATTTTTCCATCATTTCAGCTTCCCTTTCCCAGGTAGCTTCTTCAGCAGTAAAGTGCTTCCACTGCACTTTTTCTCTTGCCACTGTTCTGTTTCTCAATTCAATTTCTTCCCGCTCCAATATTTGAAGTGGTTCGGGCAGAAACTCCCCTTCTGGTTCCACCTGTACAACATTCCAATCAACTATGTGAGAAGCATCATGCACATATCTTTCTAATAATGAAACATGAAACACATTATGCACTCTAACATGGGGGGGTAAGGCCAGCTTGTAAGCCACTGGTCCCACCCTCTCTAATACTTCAAAAGGACCACGATATCTAGGAGCTAGTTTCGCACAACTTCCGGCATAAAGTGTGCTCTTTTTGGGTTTAATACGCAAATACACATGGTCTCCCACTTTGAATTCTCGGTGCACTTGTTTCTTATCAGCATAATTTTTCTGGCGATCTTGTGCTGCCTTGATGTTACTTTGTATCAGTTTCACAATTCTTTCCATCTCTTGTAGTGCATCTAGTCCCAACATTAGTTTATCCTCTGGTTGGCTCCAACTCAAAGGAGTACGACACTTTCTTCCATATAGGGCCTCAAATGGACTCATTTTAATAGAAGATTGGTAGTTGTTATTATAGGCAAACTCAGCTAAATGCAAATTCTCTTCCCACTTTGATGGTCTATCCATCACATACATTCTCAACATATCCTCCAAAATTTGATTAGTCCTTTCTGTATGCCCGTCAGTTTGAGGGTGATAGGCAGTACTAAAATTCAGCTTAGTACCCATCCCTCCAAACAATCCTTTCCAAAATGCTGCTGTAAACTTAGCATCTCGATTTGAGACAATTACCTTGGGAACTCCATGAAGCCTTACTATCTCCTTCAGGAAAACATTTTCTACTTGAGCTGTTCCAAAGGTAGATTTCACTGGTATAAAGTGGGCAGCTTTTATTAAAGTGTCTACTACTACTATTACAGAATCATGCTGATATTTGTTTTTGGGTAATCCGGTTATAAAGTCCATGGAAACTGTATCCCATTTCAATTCTGCAATTGGCAAAGGGGTCAAAATTCCTGCTGGATGTTGATGCTCTGCCTTGACTAATTGACATTCCATGCACCTACTTAAATATTCTGCTACATCTCTTTTCATTCCTGGCCAGAACAACTTCTTTTTTAGTGATGTTAACATTTTTTGATATCCTGGATGTCCTGCATATGGCTGTTTGTGATATTCATCCAGGATCTCTCTTTTTAAAGACTCTACATTGGGAATATAGAACCTGTTTTTATAGCAGATCAGCCCTTCTTGGTTTTGAGTGAAATTAGTTTTCTCCTTTTTCTGTAATTTCACTAAGAGTGTTTCATAGTTTGAATCTTGATTGGCTGCTTTTCTCACTAATTCTTCTACTTCGATCTGGGCACAACTTCCAAGGCTGTTTATATTCTGACAAGCATTCCTGCTTAAGGCATCAGCAACTTTATTTTCTTTTCCCTTGATATGTTTTATATCCATATCAAATTCACTTAAAAAAGACAGCCATCTGGCTTGTCTTGCATTCAGATCAGTTTGGGAAAAGAAATATTTGAGACTAATGTGATCAGTCATCAATGTAAACTTTTTCCCAAGAAGATAGTGCCGCCACATTTTCAAAGCATGGATAACAGCTGCTAATTCTAAATCATAGGCACTATAATTATGTTCATGAATTTTCAGTTTTCTAGATTCATAGGCAATAACTGAATTTTCCTGCAATAGGACTCCTCCCAACCCCTCTCTACAAGCATCTGTACATATCACAAATTCCTTATCAGGATCTGCAATTTTCAGGATAGGGGCTGTAATGAGTTTTTGCTCTAATTGCTCAAAACTGTTTTGGCATTTTTCAGTCCACACACATTTAACACCCTTCCTTTGTAATGAGGTTATGGGATTTGCTATAGCAGAAAATCTCTCCACAAATCTGCGATAATAGCCTGCAATTCCCATAAATTATGTTACTGCTGAAACATCAGTTGGGACTGGCCATTCTTTAATGGCTTTTATCTTTTCAGGGTCAACCGCCAACCCTTTTACAGAAATAATATGACCCAGATATTGGATTTTATCTTTATAAAATACACATTTGCTGAACTTGGCATATAGCTGGTTTTCTTTTAAAGTCTGCAACACTATTCTCAGGTGTTCCTTATGTTCATCCTCATTTTTGGAGTAGACTAAGATATCATCTATGAACACAAGAACAAATTTATCCAAATAATTATTCAACACACTGTTCATCAGGCACATAAATGTGGTAGGGGCATTCGTCAAACCAAAAGGTAGGACTACAAATTCATAATGCCCATACCTGGTTCGAAATGCTGTTTTGCTGATGTCCTCTTCTTTAATTCTAAGTTGGTGATAACCAGTCCTTAGGTCAATCTTGGAAAAGACTGAAGCTCCTCTCACTTGATCAAAAAGATCATCAATTCTAGGCAAAGGGTATCTATTCTTAATGTTTAACTTGTTCAATTGACAATAGTCAATACACATCCTAAAAGCTCCATCTTTCTTTTTCACAAATAAAACCGGGGCTCCCCAAGGAGACACATTGGGTCTTATATACCCTTTATCTAACAATTCCTGCAATTGCATTTTCAGTTCCATGAGCTCCGGAGGACTCATTCGATAAGGCGCTCGGGAAACAAGTGTTGCTCCTGGTACCAGATCGATTGAGAAATCAATCTCTCTTTTGGGGGGAAGATGAGGGATTTCCCTAGGAAATACTTCCTTAAATTCTCTGATCACTGGTACAACATCCAGTAATTCTTCCTCAGTTTTCTGTTCTATTTCTTCTACATGCACTGCATAAAATTGATATCCCTTCCTAGTTGCTCTTTTCAACTGCAATGCTGAAATTTTCCTTACAGAAATAGGTTTTTGTTTCCCTTTGAGAATAAAAGGTTTCCCTTCCTCATCTACACAATGCAGAGTTTTATCCCAACAATTCATCAAGACTTTCTTCTTTTCCATCCAGTCCATTCCTATTAGCAAATCATAGGATCCTAATGGCAATATGTTCAGATTTACTTCTGTTGGAAAACCAATTAATTGTATTGTTGTTTTGGGCAATTTATCTGTTACTTTTCTCTTAGTCCCAGTGGCCAGCTGTACCAACCATGACTGCTGAAATTTTTCAGGTTTAATTTTACATTTTTCTACAATTCCAGGACTAATGTAACTCAAAGAAGCACCTGGATCAATCAAAAAAGTAATAGGTAGGTCAGAAATCTTACCCTCCATTTCCACCATGGTTGCTTGATGTTCTGATTGCCGATTTTCCAAGGCTGCACTGATAGTTGGTATATTTCTGGCTATGTCATTTACTGTTGTCGCCTCTCGCTCTCTGCTGATCATATGAATATTTCGATGGGGACAGTCCCTCAAAATATGGGGTTCTCCACAGCCCCAACATTTCAAAGGTTCCTTCATTCTGACTGTCCCATCCTTTTTATTGTTCCCTTCTACTTGTTTTGAAGCCACTTGGGATTGAGCAGTTTGGCTTTCTTTTGGTTTGTTAAAGTTTTTCCGCTGATGATCCCTGCCAAAATTCCTTAGATATGCTGGTTTTTGTCTTTTCCCCTTGAACTCACCCTTGTTCAACCAGTTCTTCCCTTGTTCAGCCTTTCCTTTAAACTGTTGATAGCATAATCTTGCTTTTCTAACAGCTTCGTCCATGGTTTTTGGGTTGTCAAACTCGATTTTCTCCTTGTATGCAGTAATCAAACAATTCAAAAATCTTTGAACTTTTTCCTTCTCTTCCCTTATGTAGAATACATATCTTAGTAGATTTGTAAACTTAGTAACAAATTCATCAATAGTGAGCTGTCCCAGCCTAAGTTCATGAAATTCTTTAGCTTTGTCATCATAGTAACGCTCATTCAAGTAGCGATTTTTGAACTTAACCTAGAAATATTCCCAAGTAACTGTCTTTTCATCAATGGCATGGACCATTTTTGTCTCCTCCCACCACAATGTAGCTTTTCCTTGTAGCTGGTAAATAGCTAATCTGACCTTCAAATTACTTTCATATTCATAGACCTCGAAATACTTGATCATGTTCAATAACCAAGCTTCTGCACCCTCCTCCTTCTCCCCATCATAGGAGGGAGGTTTGATCTTCCGAAACTCTCCCTGCAATTCCTTTTTTTGCTTTTGCTGCTGTCTAGTAGCTTCCTCATCATCAGACTCATCCATCTTTCTCTTTCTGGAACCTTCGCCTTCTTGGCTGTTCCGGGAAGTTAATTCTCTGATGAGTTTTTCCTGCTCCTTGCTGGTCGATGACAACCTGTCATTCTGGCTTCTTATTTCAGCCAATTCTCATTGCAACCTGTGCAACATGGCCATCATCGTAGCGTTGGGATCTGGTGTAGCAAACTCATCCCGCAGATCCACATAAATCCCTTCACCTTCAGCCATTTCAACTGTACACACTCATAACACCGATTAGCAAAATTTTATAAAATAAAATTTTTCCTAAAAAAAAACATGTAACAACAGTGAGCACAATAACGACAACCCAAATTTTTGTAACTGTTGCTCCGATACCATTTGTCACGCCTCCCAATTTTTTTTTTTTTTTTTTTTTTTATAACCTCTAAGTTTTCTTCATTCTCCAATTATTTAAATATTCATTTGAGTCAAGCGATAATAACCCCCTTTTTAATCTATGTAGGCTAGTACCACCTTGTATCTTAAAATTGAAGCCTTGCTTTATCACTTTAGAACTTTATACATATATAGTCATTATAACAAAACCCACAATGTTTGTAACATGGGATTTATGTAATCCAAAATCATTATATATACATATATCTAACATTATATATCAGCACCAACTCGTGGTATATATTTTTAACTTTTTATATCGGCACAGAATCGTTACATATATATATTTAACATTTTACATCGGCACCAACTCGTGATATATATATATTTAACATTATATATCAGCGCTGTATGTAATGTATGTGTGGGCTTACACATTAATATCAGCGTTGGATGAAATGTATGTGTGGCCTTTCACATTATATCATCATGGTTATACAACTCGATTTCTAAAAGTGATAATAGTAGATAATGATATATATGTTGATGAGTATTAATAGGTAGTGACTACAGAGTATAAAGCTAATATTAGGGTTAGATAATTGTGAGTTTTTTTTTTCAATTAAAAATATTAGTTGACTTAACATGTGGTCCTCAAAATCATTCTGGATGACCTTTTCTAGTAAAAAAAAATATATTTTCTAATGATTTAGATGAGATTATTTGATTTCTTAAAATAATTTTCAATTATGTTTTTATGATTTACAATTATGTTTTTCATTTAAAAATAGTTTTTCATTTATATCTTATAACTTGTGTTAGATTTTGTTTTTACATTATTATTTTCTTTAAATTCAATGTATTTTAAATTGTATTTTCATACATTCAAATTATTTTAGATAATTTTTGTTATATTTACAATTTTATTAATAACTTTTAATTTATTTTGTTATATCAAAAAATTAGATAATTAAATGAAATAATTTTTAGGAAAATAAAATTATAGAAATTTGAGTACTAGAATAAGTTAACTACTATATTCAAAGAACACCCATAAACATAACCTTTCTAGAAATACTTTGTTAGTAAATTGATATTGATATCTTAACAAATTGACCAGTGAACCTAGTTTCAACCATCGGTATTAGTATGAGCTAAGCTAATTCACTACGAGTTAATAAACTGAATTTATCATGGACTTGTAATATAAATACCATGCACATATATACTATTAAAAGCCATATAACTATCACAATATGCATCCATATACAAATAAATTTCCCTTCTAGTAAGCAAGAACACACAGTTATAGGATCTCTTATGAACCCATGAAAACAAGATAGCTCATAAAGAATATCAAAAAAAGTCCATAGTGAAAAATTTAAATAGAAGGAAGAAAAAATATCAAACAAAAGGGAATAAACTACCCAATGAATAAAAATAAGCCATAATTACACAACCATTAAACAAAAAATAAAAGAACAAAACACAATTGGGTTATTCATATTTTCCACCAGATCGGAAACTTGAAAAAATCAAGTGTTGGAAGGTGAAACTTGAGGAGAAGTACTAAAATATTCGACTTGAAAAACTCTATGTCAAGTCAGTTGAAGATGGGTCCAAAACCTCCATAGTCTGAGACAGGGTTTGAGGGTCTCATGTGTACCTGCAAAGTAGATCTCACAATCAACAAACGAGAATGATGTTGGAGAAAAAAAAACAATATGCATTAGCAAATAATTAGCCAGGGAATTCCCATTTATATTACCCGAGTATATGTCAATGGAGCTTGCGTTCTTAACCATGTTGCTGAAAATGGAATATAAGTTAGCTCTTAGGTAGGAAAACCATATCCAAAAGAATATGTAACGAAAAACAACCATACATGCATACATGCAGTAGGAAGAGCCATTAAATTACCTAAGAAAGTAAAGTAAAACAAAGGATTGATGCCTTTGTGCGGTGATTGGGTCTTATGGCTATAGAGACACCCTGCAAGGCCGAGTAAAATTGTTATCAGGAAAGAATTGAACTTTGCGGAATTTTCCTTTGGCATATATAAAACCCTGGTGCTTGTAAGAGTAAATATTGTTCTAATGGAAATTTAAAGCAGAATACGCATAAAAATTCAATTAGTAACTCACTAGTACATACGAAGAGGGAAGAAGTGAATTCGCCACCTTATGTAGCCATGGTTCTTGGAGATGAACCAATGAACCCAAAAAGACACATCGAACTGTTAACCTATACATTAGAAACTGAGTATTGATGACCATAATTTCACATCTTTAGGAGGATATGGAAAACCAAGGAACCGAATTTCAAAGTGATAATAACCACTCTTAGAAAATTTAAATTTACAAAACGATCAAGTGTAGAACCCTTACTATGGAAAATGAAAAAAACATGAAATATTCTATTGAACCATAATACCTCGGCTGCATAAATAGTGCACTATTGTTGGGCTGTAAAAATAGCATTGGTAGATTTGTGGCTATTACTAGTTTCCAATCACAGGAGAGAAAAAATAGAGTGATGACAGCGATACGAACACCAGGAGAAAATGTTGATTAGTTCACAGGAAATGTCTATACAAGCTTAAGGTTTGGGTGGAAAGATAAGAACCATTACATGGGGACAACGAATCTACACCCTTCACGTAGTCATACCATACCTTGTGCTCATCATGTGTTATCATTCGCTCATTAGATGGGATCTCATGGACGCATTAGGGGTAATGTACTTGTCATGTGGCGAGTTACCATACATAATTTATGTGATATGACCTAATGGTATAGGAATTAATAAATGACCATATTACTTGGGGAAATAAATAAGAAATGGGGGTTGGATAGTTAGGTTTAAATGGTATAAGATTCATCTAGGGAGATGATTCTTCCATATAGTAATTCTGAAAATGATCCAATTATAATCATAGGGGAAATTAAACATGTATGAAACATTAGGTAATAAGTGCATAGATATACTTCGGATGCGGATGATGGCTCAGAGTGATGGGACTTCCACCCCTTCGTGGATCCCGAGGGCGTTCGCTTGTTGCAGCCATATGGCCCCCTGCAGTGCCATTACTCACACATTAACTTCGCGAACCTGTTCTACTTTAACACCGTTCACTGCGCCTGTCATTTACCTCGCCTTCCTGGTTCATTTGGCTATGGATCTCATTCTGGAGAATTCGTCTGCTCATTGTGTTTTTTTTAGTCATCCTTCTCCTGTCTGTGGTAGTTTCCCCCCTTCTTGCACTGTTCCAAGTGAACGCACCCAAACAGGTCGACGTTGCTCCATCCTGGGATGCTTGGAAACTCTTCCAGGTTTTCGCTTCACCTAGACCAGCTACTGTCATCTGAATTTATGTTTGCATTCTCACGCAGCTGATTTTCGGAGATATTTGTTGCATCCCGACTGCTCCTTCTGCCCCAAGCACTCCTGGCTTCATGCGTCTTCGATGCCTTGGCTCAGGCAGAGAATGCGTTGCAGCCACAGAACGAGCAGAGGGCACTCTTCCCGCCCTCACCCTTCCATTAGCTCGCCCTTGGCATCTTCTGAGGAGGACGTAGATTGGAGTTTGCATTTGGATTTTGGGCATCAGAGAGGCATCTCCTACCCTCCTGGAAGCACTCATTCTGTTCCGCCTTCACAGCCTCCCCCGCCTGTCTCTCAGCCTGCCTCCCCTGCTTCTAATTTTCCCACCAACCCAGCCCTCTGCCAGTCTTCACAAAGGGCAGAATTCCACTTCAATTGCTCCTCAAACATGCCTGTTCTCACTGCTTTCATCAGTGTTACTATTTGCGAAGAATCCCCTATCCCAGCTCCAGCTTCAATTCCCTGCCCTGCCCCTATTCCGCCTAACCCTTAGCGCTCACATGCAAATATTGACATTCCAGCCCCTGTTGAGCCTGTCAGCATTGGTGATTCCATTCTTGGAATGGAAAATTTGCAGGTGGACTTCTTCAGCAAGAGTGGCGTGCTAGAGAAGGACAACGATGATGGAGAAGCTGAGTTTGGTTGCAGGATCGTGGAAGAACTGGAGTCCCCTACTCCTGAACGGTGACTTTGATCCCTCTCAGCTTGCTTTGGTACAAATTTTCGACCTCATGGAAGAATTTTTTGGTCTTTTGAGTTTATATTCAGCTGTAAAAGCTATAGGCTATTCCAGTTTACTGTCTCTTGTTGTATCACAGGACTTTTACTATTTTACCGGTTTCCCTTCTAAGGGCGGTGGAATTTATTTTGAAAGAACTGGTTTTCCACTCTGGGCAGTTCAGTTGCTAAGGTTAAGCTTGGACATCAAGCCCAGTTCTCAGGCTCACACAACTGAAACTAGCGCAGCTTTGTACTATTATGTTTTATAAATAGATTTAGTTTTACCGAGAAAAAAAAATAAGTGCATAGATATAATTCATCAAGATCAACTATTTACCAAATACAATAAGAAAATATAGGAATTATATTCCATGCAATAACATATACAAATGATTAGTAAGGAAGTTAAAAAAACAAAATAATGTGTGATATATGAAGAGCATATGTGACATTTTAATTTATATGGTAAAATCGATGTTAATTTATAACTACTATCTATATGTTATATATTTTAATGGGATACGATTTTATTTTATCTAAAAGAAATGTTAGTAATTTTATTAATTAGAAACAAAATTACAATAAAAAAAAAAACTGAAATTAAAAAATATTTACATCTAGCTTCTAGCATGTAAGATGCAATGTCTACACATCTACTCAATATTGGGTTGTAGAGGGCCTCTCTGTGTAATGATTATAAAAGCTATGATTAAATATAGTTTTCGTTTTCAACTTTAATTATTTAATGGATGATTACTAGTATCCATGTCTATGTGTGAAAAAGTCTAATATTTTTAAATTGATTCTCCTAATCTTATTATTGGGCTTATATAAGTCAAATTTTGATAAATATTTAATAGGTGTTTAACTAATGTGTAGGAATTGATCACTACAACTTTATGTTCCACTCTTTCACATCATAAAGTTCATATGAACCTTGTATATCCCATTTTTTTTATATAAAAATGCATTATTCTCACACACTATATATTCTTTCAGTCAAACATAAGCTTAAACACACACAAAGGTCTTCCATAATAGTTTGACCACAATCTAGTTCTTTGTTTCACTTTAAATTCCATAGTATCCACATAAAAAAAATATTCATTGTTATTCATGACTGATTTTGATTTCTTTTATTATGTTTACAAGCTTGTTATGTTCTTGCATAAAACTAAACTCACTCATGGATAGCAAGTAGTTGTCAACTAAGTCAACTAAGTCACCTAATTCATGTTAGTATTCAAGTTTGAGAATATATGTGTGTGTGTGTGAGAGAGAGATAAAATTATGTATTCTCCCTAAACATATGATAAAAATATCACTTGTAATCTAGATCATCTAATTTTAATAATAATTTGGTAGGATTTTAAAAACTTCAAAACATAATAAAAATAATAAGTTATTATAAAATTATGAATTTTTTTAAATATTATTCTTATTTATAAAAAAAGAATTAATTTATTATTTAAATATTTTAATAATAATAAAAGAATTAATTAATTTGATTTATATAATGTAAACCAGATGTAATTTAGACTAAAAATATTTAAAAATTAATATTTAAAATTTAATATTTATGTTTATACAAAAATTAATTCATATTGAAATTATTAAATTAAATTGTATCTATACGTTGTACCGATTTTAGTGTTATGGAACCAATCAAGGACTAATGGTGATGTCACTAAAACAACATTGTCTAGGTCATTACAATGAGTGAGTATGGAGTTGTTTAAAAGCTAACAAAGAGGTCGAGTATGGAGTTGTTCAAAAGCTAACAAAGAGGTCTCAAATATCGCTAAGCTTCACCCTCTTTTTATTAAAAATAAAAATAAAAAAATGTGGGTCAAATTCTGTTGAACTTCAACCGCTCTTCATAGTTTTTCTAGCATTCATATATGAATTTCATTATAGATTGACGTTTATCGAAAATTAAATTAAATATATCTGAATTCATATTAGGTTCACAATTTTGGAATTTGGAGGATAATATTAGCTAAACCTCGTGACTTTTGATGTCAAGGCCACCTAGTATTTATGGAGGTCTATGTAAAACGGCTTCACCTCTATTGCGTTTTTTTTAACTTGAAAAAAAATCATATAATAGAGATTATTTTATATTTGGAATAACATTATGTCCACTTTTAATCCATTGGTCACTAACATGTGTATTTCCACTTTTGTGATGCATATGTTAGGTGTTTTTATTCGGGTAGTACCTTTTAAGCTAGTGACAGATCCCAATTAAGAGAGTGGAGGTTCAAAATTTGTACACCCATTTTGAGCAATCAAATAATAATTCCTTAAAAATTCACAATATTATCATACAATGTTGTGACACAATTTTTCGTATAGTAAGCTTTATAAAACCATTCCTAACACAATTGGAGGTACTTTGTTTTAGTAATAAGATAGTTATAACAAATACATATCATACATAATCCTTAATATCTATGGTCCATAATCTATTAAACTTAGGTCTTATTATTTTAATTTTCTTTTCTATCCATAATCAATATAACCTTAGACTTATTATTTTAATCCACTATGTATTAAATTTAATTACCATATTAGTTTGTTTTTATAATATTTAAATTAAAAAGTTCATATATTATTTAAAACAAATATATTTTAATTAGAACTAAAAATTGTAATATTATTAAAACTATTATGTTTAAGTACAATGTAATGCTATTCTACATGTCAATAACTTTATTCTTGTGTCCCTATCAACATATGCAACAACTCTTACCATTATATTTTAATAGAAATATTATAATTTTAATATAAATATTATATTTTTTTAATAATTCTTTTATATTCTAAAAATAGCCCTAAGCAAGTTCACATTATTGAGATGGAAAATTTTATGGTTTGTTCCGTGACTTCATAATAACTACATGCCTTATCCCATCACCATAATTGATGTTGATGACCATGTAAGTGGATAGAATGTAGTTATGAAAACAATATTAGAAAGTGGATTGTTATATTCCTTTTAACAATGAACAAAAAATCCAAACAGGTAGAAATGATGTGCTGCTATCCCTTCAAACGGCTAGAAACCAAACGGCTAGGGAGGACGTGGCACATCCACTCACAAATTAGTCGTTGATTAAAAAAGCTGCGAGGCAGAGTTATATAATGAGGATTTTGATTATGATGTTCACAAGTTAAATTACTTTTGATTCTCCTCTGCAAAGCTGGACACAGAAATAACGTTTTTTTTAAACGACTTGGTGAAGGAGACCGTGCAAATGCATCCTCCCCTACTTGGTGAAGGAGAGCCTGCAAATGTTTCGTGTCACACTGTGACTACATCCCCGCGAAGGCCAACGTGGAGTTCTACAGTGTGGGGATGGGGATTTTCGACCCCAGCGCTTCCTGGAATAATGAGAAGGACGTTGACATTACGAGAGTGAATAGAATCAAGATGATGCCCTTCGGTGCTGGGAGGAGGATCTGGCCATTGGAACTCACCACATCAATCTAATCATCTTATGGATGCATGCAATATGGAGTAGTATGCTTTGACTATTGTCACAAATAATCCACCAGAAGTCCCCATGTTCCATTACTCCTGTGGAATGCAGCGCGGGGATTTGCAGAGGCAAAGTATCGATTGTATATACCTTTCCTAAGTGATGCCGACATCGAGCTGCTTCCACTGGTGTAAATCTATTTATGAGGTTCTCTCTGGCTCTTTGATTCAATTCGTTTTCTAGTAGGTGCCATTTTTGGATTTCTGGGAGGCGTGAAATATTCATTTATATTGCATATTTTTATGATCAATTTCTAAGAAATATGGTAGCACACAAACATGATCTCTATTCTTGTTTCCGTTAATGTATAGTTTTATGAGATTAATTTTCGGATTAATTATATTATTAAAAGATTTGATTGATAGGGTTTGCACCTTCTTTTAATCAGGATAAGGTTTGCACCTGCTTTTAATTACTTTCTTTTAAGATGATGTCTGTCCAATTCAATATGCAGGGTCTCCCACGACAAGATAAGATTACAACAAATTGGATCATTGGATGTAAATAAGGCCCTAAAGAAACCTAGTTCCGGCTAGACAAGAAAGGTAAGTTTCTGCCTCTTCTTTTTATATTTCTTGAAGTAAACCCTTTTCAATGAATTATATGTAGTATTTTCTTCATTTTCAATTGGTTTTATAATTTTTGGATTAATACGGTGTTAGTAATAGCACCTATTTTTTTTAATTACAACTCTATTTTCGGTGTCTAAACCCAATCTATTCATCTCAGTTTTATTAGTAGAACCCAGTTTATTCATCTCAGTTCTATTATTCCATTTTCTTTATGGTTTCCTGGGCTCGCCATACTTTCTTTTTAATTCATTTCAGCCAGTTGTAATCTCTTTGTCTCAAATTTCTTGGTTATAATTTAGATATTTCTTTGTTAGATCTATCAAATATCAAATCAAATCTCTTATGGATGTGTGGGATATGGATGTGTGCAATATGGAGCAGTATGCTTTCACTGTTGTCACGAAGAATCCACCAGAAAGAATCTGGGCGAATGAAGCGCGGCACACGAAGTCCCCATGTTCCATTACCCCTGTGGAATGCAGGCGGTGATGCTTGCATTGGGAATTTGTGGAGGCAAAGTATCGACTGTATATGCCTTTCGTACGCGACATCGAAATCGAGCTGCGCTGCTTCCACCGATGCAAATCTATTTATGAGGTTCTCTATGGCTCTTTGATTTGATTCTTTTTCTTTGTTTCGATTCGTTTTCTAGTAGGATGCCATTTTTCGATTTCTTCCAAGTGTGAAATATTAATTTATATTGCATATTTTTATGATAAATTTCTAAGAATTCTGGTAGCACACAAACATGATCTTCATTCTTTTTTCCATTGATGTATAATTTTCTATTCTTTTTTTTCCATTGATGTATATATTTATGAGATTAATTGTAGGATTAACCATGTTATTAAAAGATTTGATTGATAGGGTTTGGGCCTTTTTTTAATCAGGATAGAGTTTGGGCCTTCTTTTAATTTCTTACTCTATGAGATTAGATGATTTAGATGAGATTACTGCATTTCTTAAAATGATTTTCAATTATGTTTTTATGATTTACAAATATGTTTTTCATTTGTCTTATAATTTATGTTAGATTTTATTTTCACATTATTACTTTGGTTAAATTCAATGTATTTTAAATTGTATTTTCATACATTTAAATTACTTTAAAGAAGGAGGATAGGTTAGACTAGGGTAGGTTAATCTAGGCTAGGGGAGGCTAAGTTAAGCTAGGCTAGGCTAGGGGAGGCTAGGTTAGGCTACTATAGTGTAGGATAGACTAGGTTAGGCTAGGTTAGGTCAAGATAGGGTAGGTTAGGGTATCTTAGGCTAGGCTAGGATAGGCTAGGCTAGGATAGGTTAGACTATGTTAAGCTAGGCTAGCTAAGAGTACACTATGTTAGGCTAGGGTATGTTAGGCTAGGCTAGGTTAGCCTAGGTTAGGTTAGGTTAGGTTAGGCTAGGCTAGGCTATGTTAGCTTAAGTTAGGCTCAGTTAGGCTAGGCTATGTTAGGTTAGGTTAGGTTAGGTTAGGATAGGATAGGCTAGGATATGATAGGTAAGAATAGGGTAGACTAGGTTACGCTAGGTTAGGTTAGGTTAGGATAGGTTAGGCTAGTCTAGGTTGGGCCACGTTAAGATAGGCTAGGTTAGGATAATATAGGTTAGGCTAGGTTAGGTTAGGTTAGGCTAGGCTAGGCTAGGTTAGGTTAGGCTAGGTTAGGTTAGGATATGATAGGATAAGATAGGATAGACTAGGCTAGGCTAGGTTAGGCTAGGATAAGATAGGCTAGGTTAGGTAAGGATGAGATTGATTAGGCTAGGATAGTTTAGGCTAAGATAAGCTAGGCTAGGTTAGGCTAGGCTTGGCTAGGCTAGTCTAGGCTAGGGTAGGCTAGGGTAGATAGGTTAGGATAGGTTAGTTTAGGTTAGTTTAGTTTAGGTTAGGATACATTAGGCTAGGCTAGGCTAGCTTAGGCTAGATTAGGCTAGGCTAAGCTAGGTTAGGTTAGGCTACGTAGGTTAGGATAGTATAGGTTAGGTTAGGGTTAGGCTGGGCTACGCTATGCTAGGATAGGGTAGGTTAGGCAAGGCTAGGGTATGGTAGTGTAGGCTAGGTTAGGATAGGGTAGGCTAGGCTAGGCTAGAATAGGGTAGGATAGATTAGGGTAGGTTAGGCTAAGATAGGGTAGGATAGGGTAGGGTAGGTAAGGGTAGGTTAGGCTAGGATAAGCTAGGGTCGGCTAGGTTAGGGTAGGTTAGGCTACGCTAGGTTAGGCTATGGTGGGTCAGGGTAGTGTAGGCTAGGCTAGCATAGGGTAGGCTAGGCTAGGATAGGTTAGGCTAGGGTAGGCTAGGCTAGGCTAGGCTATTTTAAGGTAGAGAAGGGTAGGGTAGGTTAGGGGAGCTTAGCTTAGGTTAGGCTAGGTTAGGCTAGGCTAGGTTAGGCTAGGGTAGGGTAGTCTAGGGTAGGCTACCCTAGGCTAGGCTAGAGTAGGCTAAGCTAGAGTAGGGTAGTGTAGGGGAAGGTAGGTTAGGCTAGGCTAGTCTAGGCTATCTTAGGCTAGGCTAGGATAAGATGGTCTATGGTGGGCTATGCTAGGGTGGGCTAGGCTAGGCTCGGTTAGGTTAGGCTAGGATAGGTTAGGTTAGGTTGGGCAAGGTTGGGTGAGGCTAGGCTAGGTAAGGTTAGGTTAGGCTAGGTTAGGCTAAGATAGGTTAGGTTAAGCTAGGTTAGGTTAGGTTATGTTAGGTTAGGGTAGGCTAGGCTACGTCAGGCTAGGGTAGGGTAGGGTAGGGTAGGGTAGGGTAGGTTACGGTGGGTTATGTTAGGTTAGGCTAGGTTAGGCTAGGCAATGTTAGGCTAGGATAGGCTAGGCAAGGTTAGGCTAAGCCAGACTAGGCTAGGCTAGGCTAGGTTAGGATAGGCTAGGCTAGGCTAGGCTAGGTTAGCCAAGGTTATGCTAGGCTAGGCAAGGCTAGGCTGGGCTAGGCTAGGCAAGGCTAGGTTAGCCGAGGCTAGGATAGGCTAGGCTAGGCTAAGCAATGCTAGGCTAGGCTAGGTTAGGCTAGGTTAGTCTAGGTTAAGTTAGGATAGGTTAGGTTAGGTTAGGTTAGGTTAGGCTAGGCTAGGTTAGGTTAGGCTAGGTTAAGCTAGGTTAGGCACGGTTAGGCTAGGTTAGTTTAGGTAGGCCTAGGTTAGGTTAGTTTAGGTTAGGCTAGGCTATGTTAGGATAGGATAGGTTAGGCTAGGCTAGGCTAGGCTAGTGTAGGGTATGTTGGGGTTGGCTATGATAGGCTATGCTATGGTTGGGTATGTTAGGCTACGCAAGGTTAGGATAAGGTAGGTTACATTAGTACAGGGTAGGCTATTTTAGGCCCGGTAAGCTAGGCTAGGCTAGGTGTAATAACCCAAAATGGGAACTATGAGAAAAGGATGCCTGAAAAATGCATTTTTCAGGAATGACTCCTAGAGGATTCGAAACCAAGACCTAGATCCCTTAGATCAATGTATCTATGACCGAAATCCAAGAGGAGGCTCCAAAAAAATCACTCTAGGTGGGTTGAACAGATCTCCCACACCTAGTTGTCTTGAAAATGTGCCCAATGAAGGGAATGCAACTATGCATGAATAAGGGATAGAGTAACAGCGTTATTTTTATGAGCTTGAATACATGAAGATGTAGGTAGCCAAAAAATTTATAATATAGTAGCAAGAGAGTACAATTCCTTGATGAAAAAGTCACTCAGGATTGGCAATACAAGCCTCAATAGATGATATACATGAAATGTGAAATATACTGCTACACTCAGAATTCCCTAGGCTATGACTGCATAGTTTATAGGAGATACTGTAACATGCTGAATAATAATACAAATATATAAGAATATATGGCTCAAGAAATGTGCAGGAGAAAGCTCTCAACCCCATAAAAAAATAATACAACAATCCTTAGAAGGATTGTCTGAAATATATACAAAATGGAAAAATTGCGGAAATGTCGGAGTTGCAGTAGTAGCGGAAACTCGAAAACTAGAACTAGATGGAGATAGTTGAATATGATGCAAAATATGAGTATATCTCCTCTAATGGATATTCCAAGTGAAAATTTGATCCTATCACTGAAGATCTTACCCTCCAATCAACATTGCAAACCCCCTCTGCAAATGTACTTTGAAAATAAAATAGTCACTAAAGGATACTGCGCTGTAGGTGGAATAAAATTTGTTGGCCAAATGCCAAGATCTGCAATATGCTATGAATCCTCCCTTATTGATCTCCCAAAGGAAATAAGTCTCTCTCCTCTGAAGAGCAAGCCAAGAAATGGTGTTTTGGAACCTCCACTGCAACACCCTGCAACACAATGTTATAATTAAGTAGAAATAACGTTGTAGTTGAAGTAGGTGGCTTGGCCTTGAGCATGAATGTGGATAAATAAAGTGAAATCCCTCAAGAGGCCTCTCAAGAATGAGAATGAATCCTAAAGAGGAATTCCTTATGCTAAACAACACTACAACTCTGCTAAACAACAGGAGACTGCGAATAGTTTAAGAAAACTAAGAAATCACTAATCATAAGCATGAGTTACAATGGATGCCTTGCCCTCCTTTTAAACAAATGCAAGCTCCCTCTCCATGGTTCCCACTCATTAGGGTTTCCTCCATCAAGGAAAATTCCCTCCTCTTTCACTGCGCTGCGCCACAAGATGATCTCCACCTCCTATCACTGCGCTATTTGACTTGGTCAAACTTGACCTTGTCTTTATGCAAATGTCCTCTTTCACACATGAGGGTGTGAAATCCAACTCTACTATTGATCTTATTTCATACAAAGAGGGATTTTATTCATATTTCTGAATTATATGGGCCTCCTTACCCATTTATTCATTTCCTAAGTGAAAACAACAAAAATTAATATTCGATTTAGCTGCATGCTAAAAGTGGAATATTACAGTCCTCCACTCCCAAATGTTGCTTGTCGTCAAAAAATTGCATAAGATAAAATCCTCCAAGAATCAAGATGTTGTCTCATCAATATATCTCTAAGTTTTCCCTTCAACATATGCAAACTAGCTTTTGGTGAGCATCCCAAATAACTATCATGTAAGAAATAAACATCTATGGAGGCAAAAATTGGCTGTCTATGAGCCTTTTTTAGGC